>BQNB010137587.1:0-17826 GCA_026074375.1 Tanacetum coccineum
TTAAGATTTAAAAACCCTGTGGAAATTGGTAAAAGTTAAGCATGGATCAACAAGGCCAGAGGAGGGCTATAAGAGAGTGCTATAGGTGATCTAAAGACAATGTTTGATCCATATATTGAAGATCAAGTATGGATGAATCAACAGGATTACCGAGTATTGGATTGGAAGCTATATGATTCACGTGGAATACATTCATTGAGGAAGCAAAATGTGCACATTCATATGCTGGTAGAAAAGAGATATCCCCTTACACCTGCTACAATCACATATATGCTAATTAGGAAGCTGCAAGCTGATCATTGGAATGAAATGTGTTATCAGCTTCTTAAGCTCATCACAAAACAACTCAAGAATCAATGAAGTGTTTGGAAGCATCTTCCTAGTGATTATGAAGCTTTCAATGAAGAAACTTGATGATTTTGAAGAAAAATATCAAGTTTAGGGGAGGATTGTTGGGATTAAAAGACTTTTTGATGATATTGGGGTTACTGCTGTTAAGGTTTGTGTTACTGCTGCTAAGTAAAACTTAGTGCTGTTCATTAACTCTAATGAAAAATATGCTAAGTAGTTAATACTGCTAGTTCATAGTTACTACTGCTAGTATATGTTAGTACTGCTAGAGTAAAGTTAGTACTGCTGGTGAAAAAATGAAGAAAATATTCTAAGTAGTTAATGCTGCTTGTACACAGTTAATGTTGCTGGTGTATAAGTTACTACTACTTGTTAAGAGTTAATGTTGTTGGTATAAAGTTACAACTACTGAAAGATAAAGATTGCTTGAAGACCAAGATTACTTATGAGATAAGGATTGTTATTTATATAATAGATCTTTGAGAATAATCTAAGTTTTAGTAATATATTGTAAATCGACTAGAACTCCTTGGTGTATAAAAGGAGGTCCTGGGGCATAGAGTTTACGATCACAATCTATGAATCTTAGTCGTATAATTCATAGCTTTAAGGTTTTGTAACCCTAATACTAGTTAGAGTATTTGTATTAATATATTGAAGCTTTGTTTGTTAATCAGTTTGTTCATGAGAATTACTGTTCTATTGCATATTCTTCTTATTGATCAAAGATTAAATTCCGCATTGTCTTTAATATATTTTATAAAGTTTCTACCATAGTTGTGTATGATTTATCTTGCATAACTAAACCTTACACAAGCTAAGGAATTCAAGATCTATTCAAATGGGATCAACAAAACTGGTAGAGTAGCTGCAGGAGGTGCATCCTCCTCAACATCAACCTCTAACTCCTCTTTGAGATCCTTTTTTGGATCCTCCTCAAACTCTTCCTTAGGTTCCTCCTAAGGGTCTTCTTCGAACTCTTCTTTCTCGGGAAAGTTAAACACAAAATTGGGGGATGGCGGCGCGTCCATGATGCTACAAAAGAAATAAAATATATATAAATAATAAGAAAATATTATTTAAATGGTTATAAAATTAAAATTTTATAAATTAAACGGTGATGCTTTTATAAATAAACATCAATAATCAGAATGGTCAACATTTATATAGTTGACCGATATGAATAAATAGCAACACGTTGTAAGACAGACGTAAGAGATCAAAATTAAGCCAAATATTATATATAATCATATAATACAATAATATTAATCGGGGAAATAAATAAGGATCAGGGAGTTACGCGTGCGGATATCGGATAGGCGATGAAGGATTCTGCATTTTGAAAATGAAAGAAAAGAACATTTTTAAAAATTTGGTTATAGACTAAGTTTTGAAAAAAATGACTCAGTTCCCTATAACCTTGGCTCTGATACCAATCTGTCACACCCTTAGAATATGACAGCAGCGAAACGGTAACAACGGGGGTGCGACGTCACTGCACAAAAATCAAGTAAGAGGAAACGACCTAAAAAGAGCCGTTTTTAAACAAGTTTACATTCGATGCATCATAAAATATCTGAGTTTTAGTTTTGGCCCAATAGTTTTTAAAATGACATAAAAGTCCCAAACAGTCATGAGTTTAACCAAACAACACAGTTCAAAAGATGACATTAGTTTAATAAAACAAGTTTGACAGTTTGCATCGAATAAAAGAAAACACAGAATCCGTTCTCTTGATATCCATGCGGCTCCAACCAGAAATCACACCTTAGGACCTGAGATTAAAACATGCTAAAACTTCAACAAAAATGTCAAGTGAATTCATAGGTTTAACAATAAATAAAATAATGGAACTCAAGATTTATGAATTTGTAGACAAGAGAAACAAATTCACCAAGTCTACATGAAATATATATTATTGCCCTAAGCTGATGACACCGAACCTTAACATGCATTACGATCAAACCATTAATTGAGGTTTGTGCCC
Organism: Tanacetum coccineum; assembly: GCA_026074375.1. Classification (NCBI taxonomy): domain Eukaryota; kingdom Viridiplantae; phylum Streptophyta; class Magnoliopsida; order Asterales; family Asteraceae; genus Tanacetum; species Tanacetum coccineum. Next base: position 2,339 of record BQNB010137587.1, read on the forward strand.
CAAAACAGAGAAGGATGCCGCCAAACATCCTATGAACTACTTTAAATGTAAAACGCGTCAATGGTCAACAAGAAACCATAATTCACGATGAGGATTGTCTGTCTCGATAGATCTATCCACAACATTCATGTTAACTACCCATAGTAATTAACGGCGCATGATAATAGGGGACTTAGCGAAAAGGTTACTTAGGCAATAATATGATCATGAAATAGCATACAGTTTTGAAATGTACTCGTGTCCAAAGTAAACAAGCATGTAATCTCCCCCGAATTTAATAAAACAAGTAAATAAAAAAGGGCTATAAAACTCACCTTATGCGAAACGACAAATTTACCAATACAGTAGCTGAAGTAAATCGAACACCCTAAGTGCACCCTAAAATAAATGGCGCAACTTAGCAAAATAAACAACTAACACTCACACAAATGAAAATGAAATAAAAGAAAATTTGTATAAAACGTTTTTCTTTAACCGGAACAAGTATGGCATTGCGTCCTAAATTTATAAGTCATAATTACTTGAAACACAACTCCTAATAAGAATTAATATTACTTTTAAGACATATCTAAAGTTTACAACTTAACCAATAATTTTTACAAGTGCCCACGCTAGTTTTACGTCTAACTATTTCTTTATTTACCAAAATTCTGAAATTTACCCATCTTAGAAAGCGCATAATTCAAAATCCGCAATTTATAAAAATATGAGGTTTTCACGTACAAAAAGCCTTATGAATCTATTTTCCAGAAATGTAGGGCCTACTGACCAAAACGTTTTAGAACCTGAGTAAAATGACTAATTTACCCTTTAATACAAGTGCAGGTCATTTTCTGAAATTTATTGCTTCACCATTTTTAGTATATCTCCTAAACTGTACATCCGATAAGGATTAAACACGCGGAAAAATTTAAGTTGACTGGATACCTAGAAGCTACAGTTTTACTAATTTGACAAATTTTTTGACTTATGATGGTTTCAAATTCAGGTCGCGCAAAGTGACTAGTTTTAGTAAAGTGGTGATTTCTTACCCATCTGAAATAGTTATCACCTCATCCAAACAGCTATGTGTACCTAAGACATATATCTAGGTTACCATTAACTTTTCTAGAATTTCCCATGCCAAAATTATTTCTTTACACACTAATATACCTAGCATTTCAAAACTTTCCCAAAGAGAGTGTGACTAATTTTTGTAGCTTACAAAAACGAACACATTTTGAAATCTATGGGTGCTATAAAAGTCAAGCCAGTTGAAAGTGATACCTCTAAGTGTCCTTACAGGTATCATGATTTCTTTTCAAAGAGTTTGCACTAAAACATAGAGTTAAGCTCCATTTCCTAACACGAGGTCTGATTCGACTGGTTTTAGTAAATCGATCGTATCTCACTCATCCAGAAGAGATACAGCTCTATCCAAAGAACCGCATGGACCTAAGACATAGAACTATCTTTCTATAACCTTTCCCAGGGGTCTCATTACTAAAAATACTTCGTAGATGACCTGATTACCTACTGGTCTAACAACAGCCTCTCAAACTTCTACAAAACTACTTCAATCATCAAGTTCACACTATCAAAACATCTTGCAATACCATTATTGATCCTACCATACCCTTTAAACATCAAATACTTCATTTTTCCAGAAATAATATGCATGCATCACTTTCATAAACGAAGAGAGAAAATAAAAAAAAATCAAAAATCAAGATTTAGGGCTTACTAAATCAACAAGAACAGAAATAGATGAGTAAAATCAAACACAACCTCCTTGTGCTAGCTTGCTTAATTTGACCCAAATAGACAACCCAAATCAATTCAAATCTTGCTTCTATTTAACCAATATAACCTACTCCATTTGTTTAAACCAAACCTCAATCAAACTTTTCAAGAAAAGGCCTAAAAGTACTCTAAATCTTCACCAAATTTAACCAAACATTGCAAGTACCTTAGGATACATGTTGTAATGGATATGGTGTGTAGAAAAATTTTATAAGTATGGTAATGGTGGTGGTTAATTTTCGGCAGCAACCACAAGGGAAGGGGGAAGTTTGATGGTTTTTGTGTGTGTTTTTATGAGATGTGCATGCCTTGAAGTGAAATGATTAACCTTATGGGAAAAAATATGTAGAGTGTGTGTGTATGCAAAAATGATGGTAGTGGGGGTTTAAGGGTGATTTTCTATATTTTTTTGTAGTTGTGATGATTTGATAAAGTGAAGGTTAAATTTAAAAGTAAGGTTTAAAGTAAAAAGGTAAAGTTTTACCAAAGTTTGGTGAAAACGCAAAGAAAACTAAAAGGCCAAAAATAAAGATTATAAAACCTTAGGGGTGAAAAATGGAAATATTAGACTACGATAAACACGTAGATGGAAAAAGATCTCAAACACGACTCAAACTTAGCTAGGAACACAAAATTTGCCAAATCGGGTAAATGTAAAAGTAAAAATTTACTTAAGGGTAAAAATAAGAATAAAATATGGTTAATTTATTTACCTAAATTTACGAAGTGTCACAATTTACCCATTGATGGTTATAATCAAGATGACGTCGAACGGCTATGTGCTCGTTTGATCCGTCTTCGTGAGATGAAAGAGGAGGTGCTTGTTCGTTCTAGTCTAAGTTCTGTTTGGTCTAATCGAAAGTGTGATCCTGTGTTTCAGAGGAAAGACGATAACTCTGGTAGGTTTGAAGGGATTATGTTTTCTGCTGTTATTTGTTACCCGGTTTTTGTGCTTTTATCTTTGATTGTTTTTTTGTGCAGAGATGAGCATTTAGGACTTTATGACCCTTCCTTCTTGAAGAGATGCCAAGATTGTTGAGGAACCTCATCAGCATCCTGCTCCCCTTCTTGAGCGTGCTCCGCGGCACACCACTGCACCTGCTGCTAAAGGTGCTCTGATCCCATTGCCTACCCTGGACAAGGTTGCTGCTGCTCAACCGGATCCTCACCTGGACAGGAGGTCCCAAGGTCCTTCTAAAGGAAAGGCTCGCATTTCAACGACAGTTTCTTTCGAACCAAACCAACCTTCTAAGAAAAGTAAATTGAGGAAGAGAGTTCCAGAGGTTGGGTCCACTAATCTGGAGGTGGAACAAACTGAGGGTTTGGGTGATGCTAACATATCTAGCTTTTGGGTTGAACTTGAGGATAGTTTAGAGAGAAGTAACAGTATTCCTGTTAGGGCTGTTTCTGCCCCTCGGTCGCACCTTGGTAAGAGACTTGGTTCCCCCCTTATTTATCGGTTGGTGTTGTTTCCGAACCGTCTTAAATTAGGACTTCTGTTCATGGTGTTGCTTGAAAAGGTATTGTATGGTTATTCCTAAGTGTTATTCTGCTTTGTGTTCTTTCCTGAGTTTTTACACGTTATTTTTTAGGTTCCGCTACTAGTGGCTTTGCTGGAAAGCCTGGGGCTAAAGATGTACGATGTTGTTTAGATCCGCTGGATACACTGTCCCGTAGCACTCTTGCCCGTGATTCGGAGTTTATGTTAGATTCCTGAGGATGACTTTGCTACGCTGTCTCGTGGTGGGAAGAGATCGGATCTGACCTTCTTTCCTCTTGTCTCGCTGGTCATAGTTATGTCTTACCTTTATTCATTTGATGGTGACGTATCTCTCCATGTACTAAGACAACACTGTGGATGAGCGCCTCATTTACCGGAGAATAATATTTTGTGCAAAGAAAGTTTTAGAGATCCAGATGTTTTTAGGAAAGCTTTGGATCATACTTAGAAGGGCAGAATCTTTGCTTCCTTTGGAGCTTTTAAACCGTGTTAACGTTCTCAGTGCTCTGCTGGTTTCTCATGGTATGGAGTTGAATACCCGCTATACAAATTTGGTTGAATCCATGGCTCGTACTAAGGAAAAGCTTAAGCGTAAATCAGGGTATGTCAAGGAACTTCGTTCTAAAGTCACTACTTTGGATAAGAAACTTGAGGGGGCCCTAAAAGATTATAGTGCTTTGGATGAGGAGAACAAGAATTTGCGTTCTTAAAATGATGTTTATTCTGAGGAGTTAAAGAGTTTGGAGGTTCAGCTTGCCGATGCTATGGCTTCGTCCGGAAAGTTAACAGATGAGTTGGCCCGGACTGACGTCAAGCTCTTTGATCAGGCTCTTGTTGTGATAAATTTGCGGAATGAACTTGCCTTGGAGAAGTGTAAGTCTCAGGAGTATAAGGATGTTATCTATGAGTTGCGGATGGAGATTACTCGTTTTGTGGGTTCTGATGTAGAGTGCCTTGTTCGAAGGTTGTTATCGAGTGATGAGTTCCATGCTGCTCTTGCTCGTGTCGTATCTCTTGTTATAGCTTCTGGTGTTGAGAGGGAGTTGTGTATGGGTCGCATCGATGCTAAATTTGAAGTGGCTGTTCAGAATGTTTCTAACTTTTCTATTGGTGTTGAGGCTGAGTTTAACAAAGCCCTTGTCGCTCTTCCTTCAACCTCATTTCCTTTTCTTAGTAAAGTTGTTGCAGCGGCTGGAGGTGCTCTTTTTGAAGTAACTCATATTTTACCGGATAAACTTGTTTGCCCGGCCGATCATGTTTCTACAATACCCCCTGTTGTTAGTGAAGCTTTGGACCAAGCCCATGTTGATCATGCTTCTGATGACTCACCTTTCGTTGTTTAGTTTACTTTTTATGTAAATTTGATCAACTTTATGATGTATAAGTATTTTGAACAACTGAGATAGTTTTGTTGCTATCGTCTTTTTGGTGGTGTTTTGCGTGCACCCTTCCGGGTCTCGTATTTTGCCCGGGCTATGTTATTATATGCTTGCATTTAACCTTTCTCATTGTGGTGTGCCTTCATCATGTTTCTATTATATTATTCACATGCTACGTTCATGTTTGCCCTTTGTATTTGTTTGTTTCTTAAGACGCGGCAAAGTTATAGACCAATGCGGAGTATTAGCCAACTCCTTGCGCATTAAGTTATTTGTTAGGAGGGGAAGACTTTGTGATTCCTCCTTCCCCTGGCTAGTTAATGTGTTTCTCTTTTCGCCCTTATTGTGGTACATTATTTCATCCGGAGGTAGCGAGCCATCCGATGCATTTGCATTTTTATGGACTTAAAATTCTCTTTTATATCATCATAAGTACATACATTACGTTTGTTGCTTCCGGTTCGTTTTTAAAAAGAATTTTATAACGTATTTGTCCGGAGGATATAGCAACATTTTCCCTTCTTTCCTCTACTTCCTATTACATGTAATACTTTCATAAGTTACTTGAGTGCCATGTTCGTGGTATTTCTGCTCCCTCCAAATATCAGAGCTTGTAGGCACATGTGCCATATGTTTCGATGATCTCGTATGGTCCTTCCTATTTTGGTATGAGTTTGCCTGTGTTTTCCACTTTTGACACCTCATTCTTTCGAATGAGAAACTCGCTTGTTTTGAATTACTTGTGATGGACTCTCTGATTGTAGTACTTCTCTACTTGTTGTTTTCGCTTTGCTTCTCTGATTGCCATGATTTCTCTTTGTTCTTCTAGAAGGTTTAGGTTCAACCAGAGTGCCTCCTCATTTTCTTCCTCTAGCCTTTGGATTATTCGCCTTGTGTGTATGCCTATCTCTGCATGTATAACTACTTCGGTACCGTATGCTAGGCTATATGGTGTTTCTCCGTTGCTTGTCTTAGGCATTTTTCTATGACCCCACATCACGTTTGGTAATTCCTCAACCCAGCCCGCTCCTTCTTGATGCAATCTCATTTTGATTCCTTGCATTATGCTTCGGTTGGCTCGTTTCACCGCTCCGTTTGCCTGAGGATGATATACGGATGTGGAGACAAGTTTTATTCCTAGTTCATCTGCCCAAGATTTGAATGGGTCGTTGATCAACTGGGTTCCGTTGTCCGTTATGATGGTGGCTGGTACTCCAAACCTGCATACGATGTTATCAAAGGCGAAATTTTTGACCTTGTTACATGTTATGCTAGTAACTGGCTTGGCTTCCAACCATTTGGTGAAATAATCAATGGCTACTATTAGGTATTTTATCTTGCCTGAAGCTTCTGGGAGAGGTCCGACAATGTCCATTCCCCATTTTCAGAAGGGCCAGGCCGATGTGACGGAGATCATGTCATTTTTTGGTAACCTTGGTATAGTCGCGTATACCTGGCATGAGTCACAGCTTGTTATCTCATTATTGGCATCCCGATGCATGCTCGGCCAGTAATATCATGCGTTCATAGCCATATGCACTGCTTTCCTTGGTCCATCGTGCATGCCGCAGGATCCCATTTGTATTTCCTTAATTACATACTTTTCCTGTTGCGGGCCTATGCATCGTAGTAGTGGTCCTAGGTATGATTTTCGATATCATATTCCATCGTCCATGACGTAGTTATGTGCTTTCTCTCTAATTATTCATGCTTCGGTAGTGTCTTCCGGCAGGATCCCCTTTGCAATGTACTCTTGTATCGGTGTCATCCAAGTTTGTGCAGCTTCTTCCACTATTGTATTTACTTCGGCCATGTCTACCGAGCGTTCGTTGAGCTCTTCTATCAATACACCTTTTGTTAGTCCTTCACATTGCACGTATGCTAGCTTGCTTAGGGCATCAACTTTTTTTATTTTCTTCTTTTTGTATGTGACTTATTCAAAAGTTGTCGAAGCTTCAGACCATCTTCAGGATCTTCTCTCTGTACTTCTTTGTTTTCTCGCCTTTAGCTTCATATGATCCTTCCACTTGACTAGTTACCAACTTTGAATCCACTAATGCATGCATCTTTTCGACCTTCATCTTGGCTGCTATCCTTAGGCCCGCCAATAGTGCCTCGTATTCCGCATCGTTGTTTAAGTTAGTGAAGTTCAATCGGAGGGCGTAGGAATACTCTACTCCCTCCGAATCTATCAGAATGAGACCTGCTCCTGATATGTGATCGTTGGATGCTCCATCGGTGTACAATTTCCATATGTTCGTTTCGTCTGGAGGAGCTGTGGGTATTTGGTCCACTGTGGTCCTTCGTACCTCCTGTACCTTTCCTTCCATCGAAGTTTCTTCTTGTCCAGCCGCTTTTGTGTGTGCGGGGATGTCCTCTACCATTGTATATGCTAGGAAGTCAGCCAACACTTATCCTTTTATCACGTATCTAGGCGCGTATTGTATGCCATAAGCCTCAAGTTCTACCATCCATTTAGCCAATCTTTCCGTTGCTTCCCGATTGCTTAGTATTTGGCTTATTGTTTTATCTGTGATGACCTTAATTGTGTGACCTTGAAAGTACCTTCTCAATCGTCTAACGGAGTATACTAGTGCTAGTGCCAACTTTTCCATCAGAGGGTAGTTAATTTCTGCACCTTGCAATGCTCTGCTGATGTAATGGATTGGGATTTGCCTTCCGTTTCTTTCCACTAGCAGAACGGCACTAATTGCCTCATTGGCTAACGATAGATAGACCATGAGTTCTTCATCCTTTATAGGAGTAGTTAACGTTGGTAGCTCCGCTGTTAACTTCTTCATTGACTGGAAATCTTCTTCCGTTGCCGCTGTCCAACGAAAATCTTTCTTGTTTGCACAATTTTTGAGAGTATCTAGGCTGGGTAGGACCCTTTCCGCTGCTTTGGACAAGAATCTATTTAAGGCGGCGAGCTTACCACTTAGGCTACTTGGGGAGGGCATGTCCATAACATCCTTTGTCTTCTTTGGGTTTGCTCTGATTCTTTCGGAGGTTACTATATATCCTAAGAACTTTCCTTCTTCCATTCCAAAGGAGCATTTTTTAGGATTTAGCTTCATGTTCACTTTTTTGAGTGTCAATAATGTTTCTTCAATGTCCTTTATCATGTCCAGCTCCGTTTTACTTTTGATCACCATATCATCCACATAGGCTTCTAAGTTTCTTCCCATTTGTCCTTCAAATATAGTGTCAACCAGCCTTTGGTATGTTGCCCTGACATTTTTCAGTCCGAAGGGCATCTTTGTGTAACAGAAGACCCCTTCGTCCGTGTGGAGCGCAGTCTTCTCTTCATCTTTCTTGGCCATCTATATCCGATGGTACCCTTTGTAAGCATCTAAAAAGCATTTGTATTTGAATCCCATTAGAGACTCGATTTTCCAATCAATCTCTGGAAATGGGTTTAAATCTTTGGGGAAGGCTTTGCTCATATCTTTAAAGTCGATGCACATCCTCTAGCTATTGTCCGGCTTCTTTACCAGGACGAGGTTACCCACCCACGAGGGGTATCGTACCCGTTTTACTATTCTGGTCTTGAGCCATTCTGCCACCTCTTCTTTCACCACATTCCTTCTATCCGGAGCTATGCTCCTCTTTCTTTGGACCCTTGGTTCTATGTGAGGGTGTATTTTTAGCTCGTGTTCAGCTATGAAGCGTCCACCGAGGACCAAGCGAAAGCATCGGCGTGCTTGCGTAGTATTCCTATTAAGCCGGTCCTGCACTCCGTGGTCAGGTTTCCTCCAATTGTGACGGTCGATGACCGTCATGGATTACCACCTTTTTCAGGGTTTTCTCTCGTTTGGTGCCTTTGGGAGCTCATCCTTTTCCCTGTCTTTTTTTATCCTGGATGGCTTCTCTATCAGGGCGGGAGGATGACGATTGTCCGGACTTGGCGGTCTTCTCCTTTTCATTGTTTTGTTCTTGAATTTCTTCTTCTTCCTTTATATTTGTTTCTTCTGGTTCGGAGGCTTGTATCCAGGGATGGGTGATTCTTCTTTCCGGAACGGGTCCTTGCGCTTCTTTTATCATCCGGTACTCCTGAAGGGGTTTATCTCTTGGTCGTCATTGTTGTGATTCCGTTGTCCGTAGGGAACTTTATCATCGAGTGAATGGTGGAGGCTACTGCTCTGAAGCTTTTCAAACCGGTCCTTCCTAGTATGACATTATAAGGGGAATGCCTTTTGACCACTGCGAATTCCATTGTGACCGTTCAGAGCTTTCCCCGTTCTCCCATGGTCACATTAAGGTTAATGACCCCTATCGGATAGTTCACTTCTCTGGAGAACCCTACCAACGGTGTTCTCGATTCTCTAAGCCTTGCTTTTGTTTTAGTCCCTAGATTTCGGAATCAGTGCTCGTACATAACCTCTGAAGAGCTTCCCCTATCTGCGTATATCTTTCAGACTTGAAAACCCTCAATGAGTGCTTAGAGTATGATAGGAGAGTCGACTAACTCACATCCTGGTATGGAAGGAAATGATATTTCCTTGTTCATCCATTGTTCCGCCTGTTTGTAAGGCCTTTTTCAATTTGTTTTTACCCTGATCATTCCCACTGTGGTCCTTCGTCGGACCGACCTTGTAGGATCTAACTTTTCAGCATCTTTCTTCTTGCATTTTTTCTTTCGACTAACGTCATTCCTTTGTCCGTTGGAATCGTTCGTTCGGTCATATCCTTCATGCGGCACGACCGATGTTGAGGTATGCTTCGGAACAGGTGACGGATGAGGTTTCCCTTGAAATCCTAATTTCTCATTCGGTTTTGCCCTTCTTGTCTTCAAAATATTCTTCTCTTTGCTAATGAAAGTTGAAGGAGGGTGGTGGGGGTCGGTCGAAAATGGTACGGCGGACCCTTTTCGTGGTCCGGTTACCCTATCCCTCGAGTTTATCCCCTTGACCTCCTTCTCTGGTGACTGCGAGTCAGCCATGTTTTTTCGTCTTTTTTTCAACACAGGTAGATTGGGACAAGGGTCCCACGGATGGCGCCAAATGTTGAGGTAAATTTGCGTGGGCTGCTTGAGCTTTGTGAGAAGACCTCAATCTTTTTGAATATCTGGGCCGGCTTGGCTTCTCCGGGGCTTCTCTTTCGTATCCTAGCTAAAAATAAGAAAGAACACCGTTAGCTCGCCCCGGGATGTTATTCCGGGACCAATTCCGGCTTAAGAGTAAGTATGTGGATATGAGATAATTGCGGAGAATATATAGAATGTGGTCCGGAGTAGGTGTTGTGTATCGTCCTAGGGAAATGAGCTCCCCTCTTTATATTGTTTGGGGTTCACTACAAGACATAACCGTGGGGCTTTTTCTTGGTACTATTGTCGGCTACGTGTCATTCTAAGGACAGTGATCCTCGGTAAGGACTGTACCTTTGTCGGGTTGTCCTTTGATACCGCTGCGCTAGGACGGGGCTTATGACGCCGGACCTGACATGTCTTTTGACATACCAGCTTCTTCGGAGTTCTCATGGTGACTCCGGACCTGACGTACCCTTCGACACGCCCGCTTCTCCAGAGTATTCACCTGGCTTAGCCCGTGCTAGATTGGCAAAAGTTTCCTCGTTATGTTTCTTCTCCGGATGTTGCGAGGGAGACCATACCTCATCACACTTGCTGGTAAATTTAGTCAACGAGGTTCGTAACCCGCGCGCTGCCACGGAGCGCGCGGGACTATTTTCGCAACGGATCGATAACGCCAATTATTATTTGTCAGTCGTTGGGACTCACCTTACAACGAACCGATAACCTCAAAGACTATTTTCGTAAATATTTTAAATATATATATTTATGCAGATCGATAGAAAAACAAACCACACAAACACAAGAACTAATCCGAAATTCTCAAGACAAGAAATTCTCTTATTTAATTAATTCGTAGGTTTCTCAAAAGCTGCCAGAGACAACCCTAAAATCGTCCTTATAAAGGAGGATAAGTTCTAGAATAAAAAGGAAACAAAATCCCATACAAAACATAATTGAAAAACACCAAAATAAAGCCTAAAAATAGAAAAACGCGTTTTTGAGGCCCCAAACGACCCCGAAAGGCCCAAAACTGACAGGGCTCATAAAATTATGAGTCTTGACCGTTGGGCCGTTTTCGAGTGACCATGCGAATTTCAGCCCAATCCGCCACCGAAATTTATTGCCGAAAAATAAGCGCCAAGCGTATTTGTTACGTTGACTCGCTCGTTGACCGCATCTGCATCATCCTCCCCTTCTTGAAAAAGACTCGACCCCGAGTCTGGCTCATCATCACTATCTCCTTTATATGGCGACAAATCTGCAACATTAAAAGTGGCAGAAACATTATAATGACCAGGAAGCTCGATCTTGTACGCGTTGTCGTTGATCTTTTTAAGAACACGAAAAGGACCATCTCCTCGCGGTTTCAACTTCCCAAAACGCCCTGCCGGAAAACGCTCCTTACGAAGATGAATCCAAACTAGATCACCCTCCCGATACAAAACCTGTTTACGACGCTTATCCACATGTTCCTTGTATTGTTCATTATGCCGAATAATCTGTTCTTGAACCGACCGATGCAACTCTTTAATCTGCTCAGACTGGTCAGCCCCTTCTTCACTAAACCGCCCCACCTCTGGAACAGGAACCAAATCCAGAGGAGTAATCGGATTCCGTCCATACACAACTTCAAAAGGACTCTTACCTGTGGTATGATTAAACGACCTGTTATAGGCAAATTCAGCTTGTGGAAGAATAAGATCCCACTGTTTGGCATTGTCCCTAATTAAACTGCGCAAAAGATTTCCTAAGCTCCGATTGACAACTTCAGTATGCCCATTAGTTTGGGGATGATGGGAATTACTGAACTGTAACTTAGACCCCAAACGAGTCCACAAAGTACGCCAAAAATGACTCACAAACTTGACATCTCGAACAGAAGTAAGATTTTTAGGAACACCATGCAACTTTATAATTTCTGCAAAATACAACCTCGCCATTTGACTAGCATCAAACATTTTCGAACAAGGTACAAAATGAGCCATCTTCGAAAATAAATCAACAACTACCATAACAGAGTCTTTTGCTCGTTAAGTACGAGGCAAACCCAAAACAAAATCCAAACTGACATCTTCCCATGGAGCAACAGGAACAGACAAAGGAATATACAAACCTGCATTACTACTATGAGTTTTGGCAATGTGGCGTGTACGACACCTCTCAAGAAGCCTGTTGACATCACTTTCCATCTTGGGCCAATAAAACTGTTCACAAAGTAGGGCCAAGGTCTTATCACGCCCAAAGTGACCCACTAATCCACCTGCATGACCCTCTAAAACAATAGCTTCACGCAAAGAACAAAGAGGAATACATAACCGTGCACCTTTAAACAAATAACCATCCAGCTTGGAAAATTGTTGAAAAGGACCATTATCACATTTACTCCATATCTCCCTAAAATCAGGATCATCGCAATAAAACCCACGAAACGAATCAAAGCCTTGCACTCGAATCTGCATAGTGGTAATTAACGAATGACGACGACTGAGCACATCCGCAACCTGATTATTTGACCCAACCTTATGTCGAATAACGAATGAAAAATCCTGAATAAATTTCACCCACTTAGCATGGCGAGACTTTAGCTTATGTTGCCCATTAATAAATTTCAAAGCCTCATGATCATAAAACAGGACAAATTCATTAGAAAGTAAATAATGCTGCCAAGTATCCAAACTACAAACAATATCATAAAAATCCTTATCATAAGTGGAATACTTGCGTCTCGCATCATTCAGTTTTTCACTAAAGAAAGCAATCGGCCGCTGATTTTGACTTAGAACGCCACCAATGCTCACTCCAGATGCATAACACTCAACCTGGAAAACTTTATCAAAATTAGGTAATGCCAAAACAGGTGCTTCGGTTACCTTAGCCTTTAGAATGTCAAAAGCCTTGGAAGCCTCACTTGTCCACGTGAATCGACCACCCTTCATACATTCAGTTAAGGGCGTGATTATAGAACTAAAATTCCGGATAAAACGTCGGTAGAAGGACGCTAACCCGTGAAAACTGCGAATGTCATGAATAGTGGAAGGTGTTGGCCAGCTAATAATCGTCTCAACTTTTGTTGGGTCCATTTTTATGCCGCTACCAGTAACAATATAACCCAAGAAAGTCACTTCCGTTACAAGAAAGTGACACTTTTCCCATTAGCATATAATTTCTGAGCCGGTAAAACAGAAAATATTTGCCGAAAATATTTTTGAGGCCCCAAACGACCCCGAAAGACTGACAGGGCTCATGGCAAAGCCATGAGTCTTGACCGTTGGGCCGTTTCCGAGTGACCATGCGAATTTCAGCCCAATCCGCCACCGAAATGTATTGCCGGAAAATAAGCGCCAAGCGTAATTATTACGTTGACTCGCTCGTTGACCGCATCTGCATCATATATTAAAGTTCGAACATTTTTTTATATAATCGTGCGCATGTCATAAGCATTGCATTATTGTGCTCGTTTTGTTCGCAATTCGACGATATTTCCAGTGACATTTTTTTCCTAATGAATCGATAGATACGCGCTCCATATTTGATAAATAAAGTTTGTTATATAAAAAAGTCATAAATATGTAAAAGTTGAACGTCGATTTTATAACTTTTAGCAAACTTGATGGTGCGTTTTGTAAATATTTTAAAAATATATATTAAACTTCAACATTTTTTATAAAATCATGTGCGTGTCAAAAGCATTGTAATATTTGGCTCGTTTTGTTCGCAATTCGACGCTCTTTTCAGCGATATTTTTTTTCCGAGTGTATCGATAGATATAAGTTCCATATTTGATAAATAAAGTTTGTTATATAAAAAAGTAGTAAATAGGTAAAAGTTGAAGGACGGTTTTGTAACTTTTAACAAACTTGAGGATGGGTTTTGTAAATTTGTTATTATTTTTTTTATCGTTAATCGTGAAGTATTTTTTTTTAATATTTTTTTACTGTCACTTTATATATATGAGGTTTGTAAAGCAGCAAGACTATTTTCGCAACAGATTGATAACCAATTACTATTTATCAGTCGTTGAGACTCACATTATAACGAACCGATAACCTCAAAGACTATTTCCGTAAATATTTAAATATGTATATTAAAGTTCGAACATTTTTTATAAAATCGTGCGCATGTCAGAAGAATTGCATTATTGGGCTCGTTTTGTTCGCAATTTGACAATATTTCCAGTGACATTTTTTTTCCTAATATATCGTTAGATATGCGTTCTATATTGATAAATGAAGTTTGTTATATAAAAAGTCATAAATAGTTAAAACTTGAAGGTCGGTTTTAGCAAACTTGATGGTGCGTTTTGTAAATATATTTTGTAAATATTTTAAAATTTTATATTAAACTTCAACTTTTTTTATAAAATCGTGCGCGTGTCAGAAACATTGCAATATTGGGCTTGTTTTGTTCGCAATTCGACGCGATTTTCAGCGACATTTTTTTCCGGATGAATCGATAGATATGCGTTCCATATTTGATAAATAGAGTTTGTTATAAAAAAAGTCGTCAATAGGTAAAAGTTGAAGGTTGATTTTGTAATTCTTAGTAAACCTGAGGGTGGGTTGTGTAAATTTAATAATATTATTTTTTTCATCGTAAATCGTGAGGTTTTCAAATTTTTTTATAGAGGAACAGTATTCTGCTCTTTATATATATATGTCGTAACCCGCGCGCTGTCGCGGAGCGCGCGAGACTATTTTTGTAACGGATCGATAAGATGAAGTACTATTTGTCTGTCGTTGGGCTCACGTTGTAACGGACCGATAACCTCAAAAACTATTTCCGTAAGTTTCTTTAAAATATATATTAAACTTCTAACATTTTTTTATAAAATCGTAGGTATGTCGGAAACATTGCAATATTGGGCTCGCTTGGTTCGCAATTCGGCGATCTTTTCAATGATATTTTTTTTCCCGAATGAATCGATAGATATACGTCTCATACTTGATAAATAAAGTTTGTTATATAAAAAAAGTCATAAATAGATAAAAGTTCAAGGTCGATTTTGTAAATTTTAATATACTTGAGGGTGCGTTTTATAAATATCTTTTTTTTTCTTTTTTTCCATTGAAAGTCGTGCACGTTAGAATTTTTTATTCAAAAATTTATGCTCTTTAATATATATATATATAACGAGGTTTGTCACCCGCGCCCTGCTGCGGAGCGCGCGAGACTATTTTTGCAGCGGATCGATAACGCTAAGTATTATTTTTCAGCGATTGGGCAACGAGCCGATAACCCTAAAGACTATTTCCGTAAACATTTTAAAATATATATTTTAAACTTCAACATTTTTTATAAAATGGTACGCACGTCAGAACCATTGCAATATCGGGCTCGTTTTGTTCCCAATTCGATTATCTTTTTAGCGACATTTTTTTCCGAATGAATCGATAGATATGTGCTCCGTAATTGACGAATAAAGTGCGCTTTGAAAATTGAATTTTAAAAAATATGAAAGAAAAACGTAAATAGGTTAAAGTTTAGGGTGCGTTTTGGAAATTCGGTTTTTAAATATATATATTAGACTTCAATTTTTTTTTATAAAATCGTACGCATGTCAGAAGCAGTGCAATATTAGGCTCGTTTTGTTCGCAATTCGACGATCTTTTCAATGATACTTTTTTTCCGAATGAATCGGTAGATATGCGCTCAATATTTGATAAACAAAGTTAGTTGTATAAAAAAGTCGTAAATAGGTTAAAGTTCATGGTGCGTTTTGAAAATATATAAAAAAAATTATCGAGATGCGTGCGTGAGTGGATTTTTTATTCCCAGACACTGTTCATCATTTATG
>BQNB010137588.1:0-17826 GCA_026074375.1 Tanacetum coccineum
AGAAACGGACAAAACTACGGACCTACACCAACATCTCTCAAGATTATGTTCTCAGCGGCTGGAGGCGGCGTCACAAGATACACGTGATGTCGTCACAATTCATCCCATGAGGGTGTCACAAGAAATCACGACGGCGTCAGCTCGCATGACCCAACCCAAGATCTAGAATATTCTTTTTCATGACGGCTTCACGATTAAAACGCGACGCCGTCGCAGCAATTTTTCTATATATACAAACCTGAAATTAGGTTTTTAGGTGTGTAACTTTAGAGTTAAAAAGGGAGACGAACCCTAGTTCATTTAGCATCTTATTAGACGATTTTAGGGCTTCAATGTAACACCCTCAAATCTGAGTATGCAGCGGAATGTTGAATATCCGAAGGCGTTACATTATTGGGTCAATAGCACAAGATCAGAGAACGACTACTAACGTGTCGTTTGAAAAAGATACATTGGATTAACAAAATACTTGTTTGTTACATAAGCTCATGGCTTCAAATGGTTCAACAAAATAGATAAAGATTTCGGTTTATAACAATTGTCCCCAAAGTGTAATAAGACCCCAAATCTTAAGTGTTGACTCTTCAATTATTGACTCCCAATGTATCATCGCACCTCGTGCCTTATTGACCTGAAAAACATGCTTAAAACGTCAACATAAAGTTGGTGAATTCATAGGTTTATGTAAATCAATGGTAGGACCGCAAGATTTCCAAGTGTATGATTAAGCAACAGATGCAAACATCATAAAAAGTAATTACGTTTCCTAAGCTCATGACACCGAGGCTCGACGTATATGAATGCAATTATAAATTGCCAACTGGTGTCCGTGAATGATGTGCTAACCCTGCAACATCCCAAATTCGACATGGTATGCGTTCGTTCCCAGTGATAGCTAGTCACCCGAACGGGGATTGTCAATCCCTAATAGATCTATCCATAACATTCGCGCCCGCACAATGTAATTCCCAATCACATCTATGCAATTAACAGTTCATGATCATGGACATAAAGGGGTTATGGTAACTTAGGCAAACACGTAATCATGGCATAAAATGTACACTTGCGTCCAGTTTGTAAAACAAAGCATGTTCTCACCCCAAGGATGTAAATCATTTAAATAATTGTAAAGCATGGGGCTATGAACTCACCTTAGCCGGTAGTTCTCTGAATGATAACAAGTATCCAAGTAGGTAGTGGATCACACCGTTAAGTACCTAAGTAAGTACGGTCAAGTCTTAGTTTACACATTTAAACTAACGACTCATTGTATAAACTAAATCCCATTTTAAGTTTATATATACCGTTATCACTTGTGTGGTGGTGCACAAGATTATTGTATTTATAATTCCGATGGTTCTCGAGAAACGTGAAATCATTATTAATAAATATACTTATTTATTAACTTGTTGTTAAACCCGTTTAATGTCCGAACATCTTAATGTTCGCCCGACTCGTTAAGTGTTTTATTCATTTCACTTTTGCTCACTACCATACCCTTAAGTTCCTAGTTGTTCCACTTTAGTCCCTAGGTTTATAAATATACCCTTTTATATTTTAAACCCTTTAGTTTCGGAAATGACATATTTAGTCCCTTAAGTTTACAAAAGGTGGTTTAGGTCCTTATATTTACACTTAGCTCCCTAAGTTTCAGAATGTTGCAAGAACAGTCCCTAGAGTTATTAAAATACGAAAAATGACAATTCTAATCCCTTAGGTTTCGAATTTGACACTTTTAGTCCCTCGACTTGCGAAAATAGTATATAAGCTCCAAATAAACTTCAACAAGTGTCATTTCTCTTTGTTAAGCTCATTTAAGTTATAGAAGTTGTTTCGGTTTTTAAATAAGCTTATCGAGCTTATTTTTGGCTTAACGGGCCTTATTGGGCCCGTTAAGGTCCGTTTAGCTTTTTAGAGGCCCGTTATAGTTTTAATAAGTCTAAATGTCGTTAATAAGCTCACGTGGGGCTGTTAAGCTTAAAATAAGCTCGGTGAGCTTATTGAAGCTTATTTCGAGCTTATTGGGCTTATGGGCCCAATAACTTAACCCGATAAGGGTGTTTAGAGTTTTTAGGTTTTTCCTAGTGCTTTTCCAACTTGTATTAAGCCGAACAAACTGTTTTCTTTTCAGCTTATTCCAAATAAGCCAATAAGCTAATAAGCATCTCTATTGGGCCGGTCTTGGGCCCGTTAAGGCCCGGTAAGGTTTTTAAAGGGTCTTGTTGGGTCCATTAGGGTCCGTTAAGCTCATTTAGGTCTAATAAGCACTTTGGAGGTCGGTTGCTTACTTAGCTTATTCGATAAGCTAATAAGCTCACCGTTGGGCCTATTGGGCCCGATAGTAACCCGAATGGGTTCTAGGGGTTAGGGCTTGGCCCATTAACATTATTTGAGTCTAGTAAGCCCTTTTAACTTGTATAAGCTGCGTAGATTTTTACCGATAAGCTGTTAAAGCTTATTGTGAGCTTATGGCTCATGTTGGGCTCGCAAATGGGCTAGTAAGCCCTTTAAGGGTTCGGTTGGGTTTCTAAATAAGACGGGAACCCTATGTGAAGCAAATTGAGCACTTCCCATTATGATTAAGCCCGAGTGGCTTATTAATAAGTCGCGGCTTATTAATAAGCTCTCGTTGGGCCTTGTTGGGCTCGATAGAGGCCCGTTAGGGGTGTTAGCCTTTTTGGTTGAGTTTATTTGGGTCCGAAAGGTTTATTAGCATCTTGTATGGTTTCATTAAATTGTCTAGCACCAAACAACGTGTTTAACATTTTCTAAGCGCGACCCGCGACATGCAATAGTTCATTAACGTCGAATATATGTTTCCACATCCCCATGTCGTGATTACAACCATAGTTTACGTGTAGTTATTTATGTATGGCACCACACAAGGTTGTTTTGTGACATGAAAGTGTGCGTGAACCATGCATGGGTCGAACCATGCATGTTTCACGTAACCTTGTTTTTAATCGAGATATAAGCGAACTAGATCAAGTAATGATTTATGAGTTGAGAGGACAATGTTGTGATTAGAATGACTTACAAGAGTCCTAAGCTCTTGGTTTTGAATTGAGAGGCAACCCGATACACTTGTACTCCAAACGTATGCCACCCTAAGCTTTCAAAGCTTGTATACCCAGTCTTGAGCTCGTGTATTCCTCTTGACTACCTTATACGTGAACTTAAAGGCTTCCTTAAGTCCTTAGTGACCAAGTTGGGTCGTGTATGGCTCGGTTATATCGAGACCCGAAGGTATAGAGAGAGAAATGAAAGGTTCTTAGTTTTGAGAGAGAGTTTAGAGGTTTAGAACTTTGTTAAGTGGTAGTGTGTGTGTTATTTATAAGCAATGAGCTTAGTTACATCTCTTAGTCCACAACAAAACCAAACCGTGCCCTTAGGAAGTGGTTTTTGTGAAGTTTTAGTTAGCCACACATAGTATTTAGCTAAACCACTAAGTACATACATTAATTTGTTAGTTGAGGTACAAGATTTAGTAGATTAGGGAAATCTCATGACTTGGTGTGTTGTTTCCTTGCTAACCGCGACCAAGAAGGGCAAGGGAAACAAAGTGAGTATTAACCATTGGGTAAGGGACTAGTAGGAGACCATTAGGACATGTTTTAATGACTTAGGGGATGTACATGTACCCTTAAGTATCATTAGGTTGATTTGCTAGTAAATAAATCACCAAGGACGATTTCTTGTGGGTTTACTTGCCCACATTCGACACCTAAGTGATATAAGCACAAGATTTGATTTAAATTTCGTGTTTAGGTTTTCAAAGTGGGTATTGGTTTGAGTCTAGGTAAGTCTAGGTATTTCCGGGGTGCGTCCAAATGTATTTTATCGCGAAACGTAACCCTTTTACGTGACCAATAAAAATAAAATACGCAAAGTACATAATTATTCTCAAAATAATTATTTCTTACTTGGTTGATGTAAACCTTAATTTATTTGGGTGTCGTATACTTCATAAACGATTATTTCTAGTCTACGCGGTTTACTCAAAGTAAAACATTAAAAGTAAACGTTATAGGACTAAAATAAATGTGATCATTATTATAGTCGTACAATGACATGAAAATGAGAAAATGTTACAGTCTCACCCGGTAAAGAGCTTTGCCTCAAAAGCTTAAGTCCCTTGTAGGTAGATGCGAAGCCCGTTTGTGAAGAGTTGTGGTATTTTTGTTTGAACGAATCTTTTCTTCCCAGGTGAACTCGGGCCCGCCTAGAGTTCCAGCGAACCTTAACCAGTGGTATCCGGCTCCGCTTCAATCGTTTGATCTCCCGTTCCATGATTTCAACGGGCTCTTCCACAAACTGGAGCTTATCGTCAACATGAATTCCTTCTAACGGCATGACCATTGGTTCGTCAGCGTAACATTTCTTCAGGTTTGATACATGGAAAGTGTGGTGAACTCTGCTCAACTCTTGAGGAAGTTCCAGCCTGTAGGCAACCTTTCCAACTTTTGCTAATACTTTGAAAGGTCCGACGTATCTCGGGTTCAGCTTGCCCCGCTTACCGAACCGTACGACTCCTTTCCAAGGTGAGACCTTGAGCATAACTCTGTCTCCAACTTCGAACTCCATCGGCTTTCGCTTCCGATCAGCGTAGCTCTTTTGTCGATCCTGTGCCGCTTGCATCCTTTGCTTGATCAGGACGATCTTTTCTGTTGTTTCTTGGATTAATTCTGGACCAGTCAGTTGGGCTTCCCCAACCTCGGCCCAGCATACTGGTGATCGGCATTTTCGACCATACAGTGCCTCATAAGGGGCGGCCTTTATGCTAGCGTGATAACTGTTGTTATATGAAAACTCGGCCAATGGCAAATGCTTAACCCAGCCCTTGCCAAAATCAATCACGCAAGCACGTAGCATGTCCTCGAGAGTTTGAATGGTCCTCTCGCTCTGACCGTCAGTTTCTGGATGATACGCAGTGCTCATGCTAATATCCGTACCCAAAGCTTTTTGAAATGATCTCCAGAAATTTGAAGTGAATCTCCCATCACGATCGCAGATAATTGAGGCAGGTATCCCGTGTCTTGCCACTATCCTGTTCAAGTACAACCTCGCCAATTTATCCAACGGATCATTCTCCCGTATTGGTAGAAAGTGAGCAGATTTTGTAAGTCGATCCACAATCACCCAGATGGTGTCGAAACCTTGTGACGACCTAGGAAGTTTGGTGATAAAATCCATTGTTATATTATCCCACTTCCACTGGGTATTTTCTGGTTGTATAGCAATACTGATGGATCTGATGTTCGGCCTTGGACCTTGCCATGTTAGCCATTTGCCATGTAACGTGGCGATGTACAGCCTTCATGTTTGGCCACCAAATAACTTCTTACATCTTGGTACATCTTTTCACGATACCAGGATGGTAGAATATTTCGATTGTGGGATTGTGCCTTATCAACGGATCTTTAAGTCTCCATAGCAAGGTATCCAACTCCTGCTGTGTAAGCATAGCGTCCCATCGGCACGTGGTTCCAATCTTTCCTTGGGTATATCCTTCGGAATCATACCCCCACGTCTTCATTTACGATACTCTCGGGTTTCTTGGGCTTCGAATTTGAGTTCTATATTCGTTTGGATGTATCACTCCAAATTGTCATAACTATGGCTCAAACCCGCAATGCTCAATCCGTTTTTACGGTCTCAGCGCATCTGACACTAGTTTACTTTTACTGGATGATAACGAATATCACAGTATAGTCACTATTAGTTCTAGCTAACGCGTTGCCTATGTTAAAGCTCCTGTCTGATCGAGTACGTGTTGTAGGCTTTTATGGTTGAGTGAATACGGGTTCATCTGGTTCCGTATAGATAGTGTATCCATATCTTTAGGGCAAACACTACCGATCAAGTCCAAATCGTGGTGAGTAGTTCTTTTTTTTTTTTTCTTTTTTTTTTTTTTTTTTTTTTTTTTTTATTCTCCGTGAACTTTTAACTGTCGGAAGCTATAGGCAATTCACCTTCTTCCCTCTCTACATTAACACCGCACTAAGCCTTTGTGGTGAGCATCATAGTATACCACAAGTCTTCGATCCCTTCAGGTAATGCCAGATTTGGGCATGCACACTTTGCTTTATCTCTGGAAGCGGTTCTCTTCCTTTTCTCCCCATCGAACTTGATTCCCTTCTAGTAAGTTTCCGTATTGACTTAGCAATCTTCTGAAAATCCTTCATTGAACCTTCGATAGTAACAGCAAGACTCTAGAAATTGGCGGATCTCCAGTTGGTGTATCTGAGATGCCCAATCCTTGATACTCTATCTTGGCCGGGTCCACATGTATGCCTCTACTATCAATGACATGTCCGAGAAATTGTACCTTCGGAATCCAAAATTCACATTTTGAAAACTTTGCGTACAACTTCTCCTTCTTAAGCAATTCCAAAATTGCTTTAAGGTGTTCTTCATGCTCCCTTTCGTCCTTTGAATAAATAAGTATGTCATCGATGAAGACAATTACGAACTTATCCAAGTAAGGTTTGCACACTCGGTTCATGAGGTCCATGAATACCGCAGGTGCGTTTGTCAGTCCAAATGGCATAACCTGGAACTCGTAATGGCCATACCGAGTTCGAAATGCCGTCTTTGGAATGTCTTGTTCTCGTACTCTAAGCTGGTGATATCCGGATCTCAGATCTATCTTCGAATAAATACTGGATCCTTGAAGTTGATCAAACAAATCGTCGATCCTCGGGAGTGGATAACGATTCTTTACTGTCAGTTTGTTTAACTCGCGGTAGTCGATGCACATCCTGAACGACCCGTCCTTCTTTTTGACAAATAAGACCGGGGCTCCCCAAGGCGAGGAACTAGGCCTTATGAATCCCTTGTCAGAAAGCTCTTGTAATTGTTCTGATAATTCCTTCATTTCGGATGGGGCCAATCGATATGGTGCTCGAGCTACGGGAGCGGCTCCTGGAATTAAGTCGATTTGAAATTCCACTGGTCGAGCTGGAGGAAGACCTGGCAAGTCCTCGGGAAACACTTCTGGAAAATCTCGGACGATTGGTACGTCCTCTATCTGTTTCCTTTCCGACTTGTCCTCCTCTTTCTTGGCGGATATCTGTGCTAAAAAGACCTGGCATCCCTTGGCCATGTACTCTTGAGCTTTTGAACATGAGATAACTGTCAACCGGGATTCTCTCCCGTTGCTACTTTTGTTTCCGCAAAAAGTCAAAGTTTCATTCCCGTAGGGAACTTGAACAAGTTTCTCATCGCATACGATCACAGCGTGATATCTTCTTAACCAGTCCATACCGATAATGACATCGAAACTACCCAATTCTACGGGCATTAGATCTATGTTGAACGGATGGCCTAAGAATTTTAAGGTGAGTCCTGTTTTAATGGTGTCTATCTTGACTCATTTTCCCCCATCAGCTGATTCGACATCATAACATTTTTTCTTGTGAAGTTGGGCGATGTTTATCAATGGAACTAAATGCAGTGGATATAAAAACTTCTATCGGCACAGTGTCGGAATAAGATAAGCATAGTGGTTATTTACAGGAGGAACGTACCCGTGACGATATTCGCATCAGGGTTTCCTGGTGCATTTCCCCTCTTTTCTGCATTCCCAACTGCATAAACCCATCCTTGTGCATTCCATTTCCTCCATTTTTATTCTTTAGTTTGGGACGTTTTCCTTAAAGTGTCCTGGTGCTCCACACTCAAAACAACCATTCCCTTTGGGAGTTGCCCCATTGCCCTTCTGAGTGTTAGCAACATTTGTGTTACCAGTACTCCTGCAATCGCGAGCAAAGTGCCCTATCTTGTTGCACTTGTGGCACCTCTGGGTGCACGGGCCATTGTGGTGGAGATGGCACTTGTTGCACTTGGGCAAGGATCCCCCATACGGCTTCCTTTCGCCTGTCCCCATGTTGTAGACTTTGGCGACATTCTGCCTTTTGAAGGGTTGCTGTTGGTGACCATGGTTGTTTCTGGATGAATCATCAGCCCTCCTTTTGTTGTCAGATTGCCTTTCAGCATAGGTGAGGAGTTTCCGGTCCATCAAGTCATTGGCCAACTCAATAGTCTCATCCAATGTCTTGGGTTTGGCAGCTTTGACGTTCCCATAAATGTTGTCAGGAAGTCCACTGAGGTACTTGTCAACTTTCTCAGTTTCATTGGCAACAAACTTGGTACATATCAAGGTTAACTCTTGGAAACGTTCAGTGTACGCTGGTACGTCGTTTCCCTTGACTTTTAGGTTCCACAGCTCGATTTCCAGTTTCTTGATTTCACCCTGCGGACAATACTTGTCCGTCATCTTTTTCTTGAGTACTTCCCAAGTCATGGCATATGCCTCTGGACCTAAGGTTCTTATCTGACCATTCCACCAAGTCAAGGCAGCACCTAACAGAGTGCAGGTGGCAAACTTAACTTGATTCTCAACGGCACAACCACTGATATTGAAAACTGACTCCATCTTTTCAATCCATCGAGTTAAACCGACCACGCCTTCAGCCCCTTTGAAGTTCAAAGGTTGGCACTTCATGAAATCAGCGTAAAAACAAGGACGCGCAGTTTGCACGTTCCTTCGGTTATCCCCGTGCGAACTGTGGCTTCCATCTCCATTGGTGGAGTTTCGCAAGAGAGCTTGGTCGATCATTGCTTGGACGGATTCGGGGGTCATGTTGTTTGGGTTGGTGTCGTTGACATGGGTATTTGGTCCTCCTCTGGTTGTAGGTGCCATGATTTGTCTAGATCACAAAAGACAAAACATGAGGTTATGTGACAGAATATAATAATATATATTGAAGATTAATCAACACAAGAGAGGTATATAGTACAAAGTAACACATCCATTTCATTCATAACTTTGAAAATTTTACATGAAATAGTCGTTGATACACATAATACATACAAAAGATCTAAGCAATGACTAGCGGGATAAAACCCTAATGACTTACATGCATGTTACAATGACCTAGCAAGTGACAATATACATAGTATCTTTGTGACTGTCGGCGTCCCCAGAAGCCTCCTGGTGATCTGGAATCCTAGCCTCTGGTCCTGGCTGTCTAGCTCTCCTCTGTGGCTCTCGCAGTGCTAACAACTCAGCCTGCATGTCGCTCATCTCTCGCCTCATGTCTCTGATGACTCGGAGAGCCTCTACCATCTGGTCCTGGCGCCTACGATCAGTCTCTCGAGTGCTGCCACTCAGCTGCTGCATCTGAAAGCAGTCTCGTGTTACTTGGTGCTGTGTTCTGGATGTGAGTAACTCTGCAGCTGTAGCTGTGTCTGGTGTGCCTGTAGATAGGTCTCATGTGCATAAACATGATCACGATGGGTCTGAAGCTTCCTGATGAGGGAGAGGGGAATCTCGCTGGCTCAATCCTATCGAACGAGCCCAAGCCTCGCGGGAAGCATAGGCTATCCTCCACCATCCATACTGTCTTGGAGAGTCATCTATCCCCATAAGTAAATCGCCGCTGCTAGTTCATATCAACTCGCTGTGTATACGTGACCCTATTTCTGTAGCATCCTCTAGTTGGGCATCAAAGTCTGTGTATCCCGCTCATGGAGCTCAGCAAGTTCTACGACCCTAGTGTTGACCTCTCCCACGGTATAGGTGCTATCTCTGGAAACTGCCTCCGCCGGATTACCCAGTATCCCTTAAATCCGTACCCAACATCTTAATCCCCTGTCGCCTCTCTTCAGCTCTACTGTGCTGACAAACCATAATCTATCCTTGACCTCTGGCAGGTCTAGCAGTTGGAGCTCTCTCCGATCTCTATCTGGAGCCTTTAGTAGACAAATACAACCTCTTGCGGGGAGGCTGCTCAGACTCGGGAATATCATCCCTACGGTCAACAGGTGATGGTATGGATAGAGATGGTGGTAGTGGTGGTAGTGGAGGTGGTGGTAATGCGGCAGTAACTGCGTTAATGAGAGCCTGGGTGGATGCGGGGGGCTATTCTGAGTGGTATGTTAATTTGGGTTAGACACCCAGATGATGGTGGTAAAGGTGGTGAATGAGCAGGTGGAGCCGTGCACCTAGCAAGGCGCTCCCCTGCAGAGGGTGGTGATAGTGAGATAGGTGGTGATGGTGATGGGGTAGTCATGGCCAGAAGTCTCTCAACCTCTGCCTCTGGTGGAAGGGATATGGAAGTCTGGGGTCGGACGGTAATCCTAGCCCCAATAGTAATGTCAGTGGAGGGTGGTGGTATAACAGGCTCTGTTCCCTCAGGTGGGAAAACAGGCTCATCAGCAGGTATGACGGTAGTAGAGTCAGCCGGAGCTAAGTGCTCCTCCTCCTCCTCCTCGTCCTCCTCATCCTCCTCGTCCTCATCCTCATCCCTGGCGTCATCCCTAGATGAATCGCCGTCATCATCATCTCCATCATCTCCCCCGTCCATAGGGTAGTCAACCGGACCATCCTCTGTCTCATCATCCTCGTACCCCTCTGGATCCTCCTCGGGATCCGACTCAGTAACATATCCGGGTGACTCAGTAGTAGGTGAATCAATAGGTGGTAATGGCTGTTCCTCAGCCGGAAACTCATGGTCATCCTCCAAGGGTATATACTCAGGGTATATAGGCTCTGGCACGTAGTTAGGGTCATGTGCCTGTATGAACATTGGCTCACGCTCATCCTCTTCCTGAGGAACTGGCGGTGTCTGTGGATTTTCTGGACCTAGTATAAAATCTGGTGATGGTGGGGCTACTGGCTGTAGCGGGAGTCCGTCGTATCCTAGTACGATGACCCGTGGTATGCCTCCCTCCGATATCCCCTCATAATCGGCTCCCCAGAAAGCCCTGCCGGGCTCAGAGTCGGTGTAGACGGAAGTGTAGGTAACATCAGACGTCGCAGAAGACATGGTTACTGCAAAAAGTAAAATAACTTATATAAGTATTTCTTATAAGAAAATCGATATGATATGTCTGTAAGGTTTTACTAGTAAAGCCCTTATAGTAATATACGTAGTATCATTTATATACACGTATATCAATTAGGTAAGCACTTAGTACCCTACTAATGCTAAGGCAATGCATGTCATGTAAGCATATATGCGCTAAACGTGTTTAATGACATGTATGTACTCTCAAATCCATTGTGGTGAAAACAGTTTTGAAAATGGTTATAGTCCAGACAAAAACTTTTGACCTGGTTCTCTATAACCTAGGCTCTGATACCAATCTGTAACACCCTCAAATCTGAGTATGCAGCGGAATGTTGAATATCCGAAGGCGTTACATTATTGGGTCAATAGCACAAGATCAGAGAACGACTACTAAACGTGTCGTTTGAAAAAGATACATTGGATTAACAAAATACTTGTTTGTTACATAAGCTCATGGCTTCAAATGGTTCAACAAAATAGATAAAGATTCCGGTTTATAACAATTGTCCCCAAAGTGTAATAAGACCCCAAATCTTAAGTGTTGACTCTTCAATTATTGACTCCCAATGTATCATCGCACCTCGTGCCTTATTGACCTGAAAAACATGCTTAAAACGTCAACATAAAGTTGGTGAATTCATAGGTTTGTATAAATCGATGGTAGGACCGCAAGATTTCCAAGTGTATGATTAAGCAACAAATGCAAACATCATAAAAGTAATTACGTTTCCTAAGCTCATGACACCGAAGCTCGACATATATGGATGCAATTATAATTTGCCAACAGGTGTCCGTGAATGATGTGCTAACCCCGCAACATCCCAGATTCGACATGGTATGCGTTCGTTCCCAGTGATAGCTAGTCACCCGAACGGGGATTGTCAATCCCTAATAGATCTATCCATAACATTCGCGCCCACACAATGTAATTCCCAATCACATCTATGCAATTAACAGTTCATGATCATGGACATAATGGGTTATGGTAACTTAGGCAAACACGTAATCATGGTATAAAATGTACACTTGCGTCCAGTTTGTAAAACAAAGCATGTTCTCACCCCAAGGATGTAAATCATTTAAATAATTGTAAAGCATGGGGCTATGAACTCACCTTAGCCGGTAGTTCTCTTGAAAGATAACAAATATCCAAGTAAGCAGTGGATCACACCGTTAAGTACCTAAGTAAGTACGGTCAAGTCTTAGTTTACACATTTAAGCTAACGACTCATTGTATAAACTAAATCCCATTTTAAGTTTATATATATACCGTTATCACTTGTGTGGTGACGCACAAGATCATTGTATTTATAATTTCGATGGTTCTCGAGAAACGTGAAATCATCATTAATAAATATACTTATTTATTAACTTGTTGTTAAACCCGTTTAATGTCCGAACATCTTAATGTTCGCCCGACTGGTCAAGTGTTTTATTTATTTCACTTTTGTTCACTAACATACCCTTAGGTTTCTAGTTATTACACGTTAGTCCCTAGGTTTATAAATATACCCTTTTATATTTCAAACCTTTTAGTTTCGGAAATGACATAATTAGTCCCTTAGGTTTACAAAAAGGTAGTTTAGGTCCTTATAATTGCACTTAGCTCCCTAAGTCTTAGAATGTTGCAAGACCAGTCCCTGGAGTTATCACAATTTCGAAAGTGACAAAATTAATCCCTTAAGTTTCGAATTGTACACTTTTAGTCCCTCAATTTGCGAAAATAGCATATTAGCTCCAAATAAAACTCAACAAGTGGCATTTCTTTTTGTTAAGTTCAATTAAGTGATAAAAGCTGTTTCGGCTTTTAAATAAGCTCCTCGAGCTTATTTTCGGCTTAACGGGCCTTATTGGGCCCGTTAAGGTCCGTTTAGCATTTTAATAGTCCGTTATGGTTTTAATAAGTCTAAGGTTCCTCAATAAGCTTAGTGGGGCCTGATAAGCTGTAAATAAGCTCGGGGAGCTTATTATAGCTTATTTTGAGCTTATTGGGCCCGTAAGCCCAATAGCTTAACCCGATACACCCTCCTAGGCTTCCCTTGGCTTTCTAGCTTATTTCCTAAACGTTTCAGCTTAGTTTATTCCGTCTCGGTTTCAGCTTATTTGAAATAAGCCAATAAGCACTTGTTAATGGGCTTTCGGGCCCATTAATGACCCGAAAGGTTTTAAATCTATTTGGTTCGGCCCATTGAGGTCCAATAACTTTGTTTTAGTCCGTTAAGCACTTGGAAGGTTAGTTTGCTTATTTAGCTTATTCGATAAGCTAATAAGCAAACCGTTGGGCCTATTGGGCCTAAACGAGACCCGAATACCCTTTAAGCCTTTCGGCTAACTTATTTAGGGTCCATTAGTGCTACTAAAGCCCCTTAAGCTCATTGAGCTTATGAGAGTCCACCAATAAGCTATCTTGAGCTTATTATGAGCTTATGGCTTGACTAGAGCTCGTTAGTAGGCTAGGAAGTCCACTAAGAGTCCGGTTTGTTTTCCCATGACATAGCATGACCCGAAAGATCAAATAAGCAATCATATCCACCATATGAGCTCGAATGGCTTGTTGGGCCTATTGGGCTCGATAGAAGCCCGGTAAGGGTTCTAGTGGTTCGGGCTTGATTTCTTAGAGTCCACTAGCTTATCTTAGGCTCATAATAAATCTTATAAGCCGCTTAAGCCCATAAATAAGCCGTCCTAGCTTATTTGTAGCTTATGGGTTTTGTGGGCTCACGAAGATGGGTCGCGAAGTCTAGTAAGGGCCCGAATGGTTTATTAGTGTATCATATGGGTTTCGTTAAATCGTCTAGCACTAAAACAATGTGTCTAGCATTTCCTAATCGCGATCCATAACATGCAAACGTTCATTAACCTTGTATACACGCACCCAAGCCAAGTTGTTACGTTTTCTATGAAAGTTTACGTATAGATTTCTTATATTTTCGTGCCTAGGGTTATTGTTCACGTTGAAGTCACTAGTTTGTCCCTCACCATCATTGTACATGTGTTTTAACGAGTCCTTGCCCACACAAATGAAATCCTACGCCATACTAGGCACGTACCCTTTATATATATACGCGACATACGTTTAATAATTCAAAAGGAAAAGATACTATGAAAACGTAAAGTGTTGTTGTGACTTACAAGGGTCCTATAGCCTTTAGATGGAGGAGTGGACGCGTAGTGTACAATTCCCTAGCTCGTATAACCCTTGTGTGACAACCTTAGTGCTTATATGTTCGAAAGAAAAGAAGTGGGATGTGTTTGCTTGCGGTTTGTATCCCGAACAAGAGAAGAGAGAGAGTTTGAGGTGTGTGTGTGAGTTAACAAGAGTGTCAAATGGTAAGTATACTTGAGTATTTATAGGCAAGATGTCTAGTTAACTTTCCTAGTCCACCAACAAACCAAACCGTGCCTTAGCCTTGATGGTTTTATGGTTTCTAGTTAACTACACATGGTTTTGGTAATACTTGACAAGTACATTCCTTAATTACTTGCATAATGTACAAGATTTGTTAAGATTGTGGAAGTTGCATGATTTGTGTGTGTGTGTCCTTTCTTAGCCGCGACATCCAAGGAAAACAAGTGACAAATGGTTATTAACCAAAGGGTATTTAGTCATCTAGGAGACCATTAGGACACATATTAATTACCTAGGATTAGTACTAGTACTTTAAGGATCCATAGTTTGATTTTTAGTATTTAGTAAATCACTTAGGACGATTTTTGGTGAGTTTACTTGCCCACATTCGGAAATCAAGTGATATAGGCACAAGATTCTATTTAATTTTGTGTCTAGGCGTTTAATACGG
Organism: Tanacetum coccineum; assembly: GCA_026074375.1. Classification (NCBI taxonomy): domain Eukaryota; kingdom Viridiplantae; phylum Streptophyta; class Magnoliopsida; order Asterales; family Asteraceae; genus Tanacetum; species Tanacetum coccineum. The sequence continues at coordinate 14,657 of BQNB010137588.1, forward strand.
GTATTGGTTTGAGTCTAGGTAAGTCTAGGTATTTCCGGGGTGTGTCCGAATGTATTTTTATCGCGAAACGTAACCCTTTTACGTGACCAATAAAAATAAAATACGCAAAGTACCTAATTATCTTCTTAATAATTATTTCTTACTTGGTTGATGTAAACCTTAATTTATTTGATGACCGTTTACATTCATTGATTATTTTTAGTCTACGCGATTTAGCTTAAAAGTAAATATTAAAAGTAAACGCGCATCGGACTAAAATTATTAGCGATCGTTAATAGAGTCGTACAATGACATGAAAATGAGAAATGTTACAGCTTCCGTTGTATGTTTTTACATGACTTGGCATTCGTGTTTTTGGGAAGTCGAAGTGACGGATCCGAGACGTGAACGGATCAGTCTCGGCACATACCCAAGGTTGGGAGAGATCGTCATCTTCGACACTGGACTTCTTTCTTCGTGATTTAGACTTCCAGTGCCCTCCCTCACTATCTTCGCTTTCAGAGTGACTTTTCGTATACCTTGAGCTTTCCTGACGGTTATCGGAGTACACGGATGTGCTCCGTCCTCTGCTTCCGAGTCTTTTGAACACGGTACCTTCCCTTCTTGCCTTGTCCTTGTATTCATGCCGCGGCGATCTTGATCTTTCACGCCTCAATCTGGTGAAGACGCTAGGATTGTGGCGCGGGCTGCGAGAGCGCCTCTGTCTTCTTGGCGACATTGTCCTAGACTCAGAATACGCTGATTCCTGCGCCCTAGTGGTCTTCTTCCGGGCCTCGCCAAATTCAAGCCGCGCTTTTACTTCCTCCAACTTTTCTTTCTTTCTCTGCTCATACTCATACTTATCTGCCATGATTGGTAGTAGTTTCTCATAGTGCTTTTCGCAGAACTCTTCGAGATCTACAGCGGATGTAGTTCTCGCGGAGCCCTGGGGGGTTTGTTTGTTCTTCCCTACCGTATTCCGCACATCAGACTTGGGATGGCTAGGGGTAGGTTGTTCGTGATTGCTCATGGTGAGTATTTTCAAGGAACGCAGTTATATCGGTCCTACGGATGTCGCCAACTTGTTAGTACAAAAAGCGTGTAGGGGCGAGTGTGGATCTGGATTGCTAAATGGGATGAACCAGGGGGTAGGATACGATTTTGATCTTGTACTAATCCAAGTAGTGAAGTGACGATCTGCACCAATGAGAGTAAACCGTTAGCCTTACCGCGGGGCGGACCCCACGATTAAGCTCCGGCGTGAGAGTAAGTATACATGTTTGTCAGAGAATCAAAGAATGTTAGATTATGTGTGTGTACTAATGATAGGACAGAATGTACCTCTTTGGGGTGTGAAATGACCCCTATTTATAGGCAAGCTCAATACTAAGGTTTCCTAATATTTCGCTTGCGACTGTTAGTAGCCGGAGTGGGTTCTTTGTCGGGCAAGGGTCCACGTGTAATCGTGTATGCGGACGTGAGTATACTTCCGTAACCCGTGTTTGTCCGCGGAGGTGCAACGGGTGCGGCTTTAAAAGGTACTCACGTGCGTCTTTGGAATATCCGGAGTGTAACCCTTGTCAGGCTTAGTAGTCCGGCTATTTTGTTGTAGTGGGCCAGGGCCCATATGCGCATATTATGAACTAAGCCCAGTAAGCTTGGTATTCATACTATACGTCATCATGTTTTATTTGTTTGTACATTGAGTGTGCAAATCAAATGTTAGACTGTGCAAATCATTCCCCTTCTTGTTATTAAGGGTTTTGATTTGACACTGATCGGTGTTGGGTTAGTACAAATTTGTTTCGAATCTGTGTTAAGGAGATGATATATTTATTGTTTAATTTGTTTCGAATCTTGTATGAATATTGGTTTAATTTTTCATGTGAAACGCCCATAATTTTTTTATATGTAGGGTACTACTATTGGTATCCTTTTAGCCACCAAAAATATATATGTTTTGTACTTTTCACAACTCTCAATCTTATTTTCCTCTCTGTTTACAGTATAACATAGTTTTTTATCAGTTTATGTTTCGTATTTTTTGTTTGTTTAATACATTTGACTTGTTAAACTTTATAATTTTTATTCCGCACTTTTCGTTTCACAGTTTTATAATATAAACAAAACTACAAAAATAAAATAAAAATAAAATAAAAATTAGAAAACCGGAAAACATAAGAGGTACAAATACTCCCTCCGTCCTAAAATTATTGTCTCCCAACAAAAAACATACAGTTTAAGAAAAATGCATTTATTCTGTTTTATCTCTCTTACTTTTTGACAGAATGACAGTTTTACCCTTAGTTTATTAATTAAAGTCTTCTTTAAAGTTTGTAATAATAATTTCAAACATATGTAATATATTAAACTTGATTAAAGTTCCCTATGGGCAAGATTAAAGTCTTCTTAAAGTTGTGTTATAATTTATTCTAAAATATGTAATATATTAAACTTGGATCTATAACGTTTCTTATGGCCGATAGTTGCGGACGGAGGTTTGCCACAAATGGAATCTCTGGTGTCGTCCGGCTGTTTGAGATCGTAATAGATGGGATTGATATAGGAGAACGTGATGTCGTGGTTCGACAAACCAATCTAGCCTCTCGGATACCGCTTCTAGTAAACATGAATATGATGACAATAATGGTAAAATTAGTGTACGTTTTACACAATTTAACGTCATATACTCCAACGCACCATCTACTCTTTCCCATGCACCTCCTTTACACACACGTATTTTGACGGTTTATTTGACTATGACAATATAGTTCTGTGACGGTTTATTTGACGGTTTATTTGCAATTTTCAAATGACTGTGACAATATAGTTCCCCTCACCCCACCCTCACCCTCACCCCCTAATCTACCGGCGGTTCTTTTCCTTTTTTCTTTCACATCATTAATCGGTCAGCTCTGTTTTTCCCTGTTACCACCATTCATCGATTAAAGTTTGATTTATTGTGTGGAGTTCTGTGAGTGTCAATCCTTTGTTCGCTTTTATATTGTGATCAAGTTTAGGTTTTCAATCTTTTGATTGATCCCTAACCCCGATATGATCATATGATTCCCGTGAGGGTGCGGCACTTATATAGAATCCCGATTTTAATCACTCATTAATTGATTCGACGTGGTTTAGGTTGTTTACTTCTGTGTTTTTTCACTCAGAGATCTCCCTTCAATCCAAAGGGA
>BQNB010137590.1:7462-17826 GCA_026074375.1 Tanacetum coccineum
CGTTTTTAGCCGGTACATATAGGTATCCTTTCTTTCAAAGGATTCTTATGTCAATTGATCCGCGTCTATTTGCATATGTGAAATCCCTCATATGTATTCTATCTTTTAACTCAATATTCGTTTGTTATCTTATTTGATTGTTCGTAACCCTTGGAGTTCATTGATACCGTTGAGTCGTGGAAGCTTTGATGTGATTGTCGGAATGGACTGGTTGTCCAAGAGGAAGTTGTGATAGTATGTCATGAGAAGGTGGTTAGGATATCGTTGGAAGGTGACGAGATACTTTGGGTTCAAGGTGAATGTACTCAAGGAGTCGCGAAAACGTTATTGAACACAAAGGTAGGTGAACTGAAAGTGAGTGATACTTCCGTCATACGAGATTTTGTTGATATGTTCCAAAAGACTTATCGATGACTGCCGCAATGACAAATTAAGTTCTGTATAGATTTAGTTCCTAGAGCGACGCCAGTCGCGAAGTCCCCATATCGTCTAGCACCCTCAAAAATGCAAGAATGGTCTGAACAACTTCAAGAGTTGCAAGACAAAGGTTTCATACGACCTAGTCATTTTCCGTGGGGAGCACCAGTGTTGTTTGTTAAGAAGAGGAGCATGGAGTTCATTTAAAGTTAGAGTTGGAATTATTGAGGAAGGAGAAGTTGTATGCTAAGTTTTCTAAGTGTGTGTTTTGGTTGGAAGAATTACAATTCCTGGGTCACGTGGTCGACCATAGCGTATTCACATGGACCGCAGTAAGAGTGAGGCAATGAAGAATTGGGAAGTACCTAAGACACCATCCGAGATATGATTATTCTTATGATTGGCAGGTTACCTACCTACGTTTCATCGCAAACTTTTCTAAGATTGTTAAACCCCTTACTTCCCTAACTGAGAGGAATTAAGAGTATGAGTGGGCGCAGAATGAGAAGAGGCTTTCCAGACTTTGAATTTTGAAGAATGATATTGGTGACGCTTCGTAAATCAAAAAGTAGTTGTTGAGCGTTGAGTAGAAGAAAGGGACGAGTGAACTAAGACGAGGGGGGTGGGGGGGGGGGTGGGGGGGGGTAGGGGGTAAGGGGAGTAAGGGGGGGGGGGGGGGGGGGTAGGTAAAGGGGGGTAAAGGGGTTAAAAAGAAGCGGAGTGGGGGGGGGAGGGGGGGGGGGGGGGGGGGGGGGGTAAAGTGGGGGGTTAGATAAAGAAACGTTAAGAATAACCTATAGCAATCTTAAAATTAGCTTATAGCAATGTCCATGACTTTCCAGGCAGGTGTTAAGGACAAGATATTGGCTACTTCAAGTGAGACGCCCAAGGTAGAGAACGCGCCAGCAGAAATGCTGTGTGACATGGAACAACAAATGGAAATAGGGCAGATGATGGTTAGTACTTTATGGATTAAATTGTATAGTGAGTATGAGTATGAAATTCGCTACCATCCAAGTAAGGCAAATATGGTGACTGATGTGTTAAGTAGGAAGGAACGAGTGAAACCTAGACGTGTTCGAGCGATGGCTATGACCATTCAATATGGGGTAAGAGGAATGATACTGGCAGCCCAAAGTAAGGCGTTCAAGCAAGAGAATATATTCGCAGAAAGACTATATGGTTTAGATCAACATATGAAAAGGAAAGAAGACGAGATTTTTTTATTTTATGGATCGTATTTAGGTTCCATTGGTAGGAAGTGAAATGGATGAGGCCCATGCATCAAGGTACTTGGTACATCCGGGAGCAGATAAGAAGTACTATAACTTTGGAGACATGTATTGGCGGCTATGAATATGGAAGGATATAGCTACCTATGTTAGCAATTGTCGGATTTGTTTAAGAGGTGAAGGCTGCAATGTCAAAGACTTTTGGGGCTTGCTGGGCAACACTTGAGATACATTTGCAAAAAATGAGATAGAATCACCATGGATTTTATCGACTAATATCTTAAGGTCAAATTAGTGAGATGATGTTGTTTTGGGTGATAGGCATAGACTAGACCAAGTTAGCTCAATTTCTACTATACAAGAAGATATCAAGATTGAGTTTGGCAAAGATTATATTGATGAGATAATAGCAAGGAATGGAATTCTGGTGATAGTCAAGTCAAAATTAAAAATGGTATAATTACCTGTCATTTTGGCAAACGCAGGTAAGAGAGTGTTTAGAGACACGATTGGATTTGAGTACTGCTTAGCATCCTCAAGCGGATGGACAAAAGTGAACGATGAATTCCAGACTTTGGAAGATATAATGAGGGCATGTGTTAATGATTTTGGTTGTAGTTATCATTCGAGCATTTGGTGTGCTCCGTTTGACGCTTTGTATGGAATGAAATGTAGGTCGCCTGTTCTATGGGTAGAGATTGGAGAGAATTGTTTGACTGGGCCTGAGTTAGTACTAGATACGACAGATAATGTAGTATTGATAAAAGAAAAGCTCAAAGCGCAGAGAGATCGTTAAAAATGAGCTCTATGGCGGATAAGAGACGTAAACCGTTAGAGTTTGAGGTGGGTGATAGAGTACTATTGAAGGTGTCGCCTTGGAAGGCGTAGTGCGTTTTTGAAAGAAGGGTAAGTTGGCACCCAAATACATAGGACCATTCGAGATCCTTGAAAGGATCGGCCCCGTAGCTTATCGGTTAAGATTGCCCGAGGAGTTAAGTAGTGTGCATGACACATTCCACGTGTCAAATTTGAAGAAGTGTTTGGCGGATGTCAAAATATTCATGGTGCCATGTTAATGAAATCAAAATGACAGACTTTACATTTATGATGAGTAACTCGTAGAGATTATGGACCGTGAGATTAGGGATTTGAAGCGTAGTAAGATACCACTTGTGAAAGTTCATTGGAATTCAAAGCGTGGTCCCGAGTTCACTTGGGAACGCGAAGATCATATGAATTCTAAGTATCCTCAGTTATTTGTTGATCGTGTTGTTGAATCGGCTAGTTAAATCTCAGGACGAGATTCCTTAAGGAGGGAATTAAAAGAGACAACCGTGGAATTTGAAGCATGTTAGTTTAAACCATTAGAAATGGTTGGGAGTTCATTTTTTATGTGTGAAAGTGTTGTGCTAATTAATTTGTGTTGGTCTAAGTTAGTTAATTATGTGCTTGCTATCAATTTTAAGTGTACGGCATCTCATTTTTGAGTGTGTTTGATTTGTGTGTTAATTAATCATTCGTTCACAGTGGGTTGTTATAAATGGATATGAAAGAACGAGTGCAATTCATGTGCTACTGCAATACTTAGTTTTAAGGATTAAGCGTTTATAGGAAGTGTATGTGATCAGGAAAGGAATAATATGGTTGAAATATGGAAGTTGGTAGTAAACTTTCCATATATAGAAAGTGAATTTGGAAATGAAAAGTTATTTTTAGAAAGTAGTTATAAGCAAAATGGTTTACCAAATTAGCTTAGGTTTTAATAAAAACTTAAGGAATTGAAGGTAATTAATTAACTAATAAAAGATAAAAAATATTTTTTATACATGAATAGTAAATACAAATTTGTATAGGAAAATATATAAAAAAAATTATTTAATTAAAAAGGGAGGTGGTTGGATTGGTTTAAAGAAAGAAAAAGAAAAAAAAAGAAACAAATCTAATTACAATTAGGATTCTAAGTAGTATAAATATAAGATAAATAAATCCCTAAATCACTTTTTCTCTCCTCTTTTTCCCTGTGATCGGCCGAACCTCCAAGAGAAGAAAAAAAATATTTTTTTAATCAATACGATTTGGTGTGATTAAGTGCTTCACTAATCAAGGATTTAGGTATTTTCAATTAAGTTTTTGTTAGTTTTTCTTTAAATCAATGTAACAATTACTAAGACGGAAAATCAGGGTTTTATGAAATCTGATAAATTAATATAAATAAACTAGTTAATCATGATATAGGGATGAATTATAGCCATGATGATGTATTCGGTTAGGTATAAGAATGCTTTAGAACTTGATTTATGTTTGAGCAGAATTTAGGGTTGTGTTGTTTCATGAATATCTAGAGGTTAGAAGCATGAATTGATGTGATTCTGGTACCTATGATGTAGCTCAGAGAGTCTAGTTTCCAGAACATCCGGCCTCGAAAGTTTTTAAGGTCGGGAAGTCATTCAAATGTTGATTACAAGAAAAGTTGTCAAAGCAGTAAATTCGGGTCATATTACGAGGTGTAAAACCCCCCACTTAAAATTCGAATTAGGATTAGCCAACCTACAAGAGTTTAGTTCTATGTGTCTATTAAAAATCCCCCAAAGGAGAGCTTCTGATTTGGAGTCTAAGTATGGTTTTTAGGTCCAAACTTTTTAGTGTTCGTTCAGATCCGAAACTGAGTAGTTAAAAGTTTGATTTTATTTGGGGCACTTAAGTGGGGAAATAAATTAGTAGAAAAATCATGGAGATAATAAACTCATGATATTGAACCTGTGATTTTTGGTAAAATTTATAAAGGTCAGTACGTATGGTTTAGAAAATACTAAAGTGAAACTAAAATTCTGTGTTTTCGGGTAAATTGTTAAACACTGAAAAAGTGTGTAAAAGAATTGGTAAATGTCTGGTCATGGAGTCGGGGTGACCCAAGAGGGTGAAATATAACACCTTAGACATCCATCATATGAATGTACATGTGCTTAAGCTTTTGGCATTATTACGTGTAATCAAGTGTTATTTTGTTGTTTAGCTGTGTGCGAGGATTTTAGGAATTGCTTTAGCATTAGGTGAGTTTCATAGCCCCTTTTTCTTATGTTTTATTGGGGTGAAAATGATGCTATGAGTTTAAATGTTATTTTGTTGCAAGATTATGTGTTATGATGGTTATTGATTGTGATGTGATACTCTCATGGCTTTTTGTCAATGAGTCGTTTATTTGTTACGCCCTATGCTTTTTATGTTCAATTAGAAGCGTATTATGTGATATGCTCCATGGCTTTGTGTTTAATAAGAGCGTTTATGTGGTACCTCCATGGGCTTTGTGTTTACATGGGTAGTCGTTATGAGGTTATGTGAGTTCGATTGGAGAGTGGTGTCTACTACTCAATCAAATCCAACTGAAGGGTTGTAATAATACCTATTAACTTTGTGTTCCGATCGGAGGGTATTGAGCTCCCCGTGACCCTTTTGTGAGTGATGTGATGTATACGTAGACTGCGGGACACGTGTGGTTGTTATGAATTGTTTTAGTAATCGCATCAATTGTTTGAAAGGTTTTGCTATATGTCTTAAACCTATGACTCTCACCAACCATTGTGTTGACCTTTTAAACCATCATTTTCAGGTGAGCATCATGAGGATGTTAAGGCTAAAAGAAGTGCTAGAAGAGACCGAGGAAGGCATATGGAGCTTCTGCATCCTAAGGGTTTGATCGTGTAGTTGTCATTGATTCTTTGAATGCTATTTGACTTTATTAGGTTCGTAAGTCATTTATGTCTTTTTATTGATGAGACCCTTTGTCATTAATATAAGTCGCCGTGGTTACGGCCCCTGGGTTGTTTTATTTTTATATCTTTTGTTTTTTCGGTAATGTCATGACACATTCGTATCTTTTATATTTAGTTATGCATTTAGTGATTCTCTATTGTTGACACCATTGTGTTGTGATGATATCCATGATGTTACGCCTTGTGTTTTCGCCTTGGCGGGGTGTGACAGATTGGTATTAGAGCCAGGTTATAGAGAAGTAGGTGGTTGAGCCTAGACTATAACCTAGGGGTCCTTCATGTAGATGCATTTAGGGCTTAAGTGTTTAATGCTATAACTGCTATGCTTCCCCTCTATTTTTGCATAGCTTATAAGATTTATACTTGCTAGTTGTCCATTTTAGTTTTTTGCCTACCACTATCTGAATATGATAAGTATTACTTTCTTAGTATTTTAGTTTATGTTTGGTCCCCCACCCGTAAGAAGTCTCATTGCCGGGAACCGTTTTCCCAACTGGCTTAACGCGTTATAAGAGCCTCATGTAGAACCGAAGAGATATTGATATTTGATCGTTTGTTCGAAGTGCGTATAAGGGCTGGACCCCGCGGATCCGGTGATTCTTACGGAGGCAAAGTCAAACCCAAGCGAGGCTCAGCATAAGTTTATCCCGTCCTTTACCTCGTCATGTTGTTATTGATTATTTCTTTTGGATATTTCGTATTTTGGAAGTCGTTGCGAGACTTTCATTCCTTTATGTTGTTTCAATTTCAAAAAGAAAATTTGATATAAGTAATATTAATTTGATTGAGCATCTTTTATGTGTCTAAGTATGGAGTGGTTTAAGATGTGCAATAGGTGTAAATGTGCTTTATATGTGAATTAGTTTGAAATGGGGTAATCTTGTAGTAAGTACACGTGGTGTAAATGGTAGGCACTTATAAATTATGGTGCCAACATAATTATAAAGGCATCACACACGTAGACTTGTTACCATGATTGCATTTATTTGGGTTTTGGTGTAAGATGGGTAGTGTAAATATGCTTTTTTGTATGATATTGGTATTCATGATAAGGATGGTGGTATGTGTAGATAATTATTCTTTACCCGTAATTGGAGGATATGTAAATGTTTGAGTTGTATAGATGAGTAAGTTTTCTCTTCTATCTAGTAATCGCAGATACCTAGTATTGCTTATAGAGTTGCTCTGTTTGGCTTGGTTGTTTGTTCAAATTTCCTAAAGTCTAAGCTTAACATCCCTTCATTGTACTTTGTTAGTAAGGATACCCGATTTTCCTATTCGATGTACTCGATGTATAAATGGTTGTTCGGAATCTTCACTTTCATTCGGATAAAAGCGCGTTTTGTTAGTTCACTCGTTTGCTAGATACTCGTATATATCAAACGTTTCTTTTAAGCACATAATTGTTCCTAACATATTATTGTGGATCATTTTCTCCCTCTTTGTATAAACCTTGGTGTTGTAACAAGTTGCGCGTGTTTAGTATCGATGTTTTTAGTTGCTCTGATGACTTATTTTGGGATATGACCTTACGTTTTCTTTTGGGCGCGTACTCATCAAGAGTTTACTTGTACGAGTTCGTTTGATTTTATTTTTGAGTTATATGGTTCCTGGTATTTTCTTTCGTTTTCAAATAATAGAATTGTGTTAGAGTCTGTACGGTGTTTTAAGATCCCTTTTGGTATTATGGTATCTTTTGTTTGAGTAACATATTTTATAATTGATTTCCAATTATAAAAGTCCTTTTGAAGTATTGTGTTAGTGTTTGAGAATAATTGTGTTTAAAATGATCCTTGTAAATAGAATATGTTTAAATGGTCTATGCAAATAGGCTATGACATTGTTGAGAGGTAAAAAAAATTAATTTTCTTATAAAATCCAGTTTAAATGTGATTCATAGTGGTAATGTAGCGATACCCATTAGTATAACCATCCTCTAGTTTTTATGACTACCAGAAAATTAATTTTTCAAAGATTACATTTAAGACAATTTATTATTATTTAAAATGATTTTTATACTTAAAGTGACTTTCTTAATTTAAATTGATTTTTATAGAAACATTATTTAATTTGGTCTTTCGAGTAAAGTCGATAATTGATATAAGAATTTCCGTCTTTAGTATTGATTTTTTATGTATTCATTTATCGTGGTACGCTTGTTGGTTTTCTTCGTTGCGTTTTCACTCGGTGCATATACGTATATTTTTTTTCAAAAGATTCTTATGTCATTTGACCCACGTCTACTTGCATATGTGGAATCTCCAATATGCTTTCTAGTCGTTGACTCGATATTCGTTTGTTATCCTATTCAATTGTTGTAACCCTTGGAGTTCGTTGATATCTTTGAATCGTAGAAGCTTTATGTGATTGTTGGAATGGAACTGGTTGTACCAAAAAGAAAGGAAGTTTGTGATAGTATGTCATGAGAAGGTGGTTAGCATAACCATTGGAAAGGTGATGAGAATACTTCGGTTCATGTTGAACGTACTCAAGGAGTCGTGGAAAACCTTAGTGAACACAAAGGTAATGAACTAAAATTGAGTGATATTACCGTCGAACGAGATTATTGAATGTGTTTTCAGAAAGATTTTGTCGATGACCACCACTACGACAAGTGAATTCCGCATAGATTTTGGATCAAGATCGACGCCAGTTGTCAAAGTCTCCATTCCGTCCTAGCACCCATGGATATAGCAAGAATTGTCTGAACAACTTTAAGAGTTGCAAGACAAAGGTTTCATATGACCTAGTTATTTTTATGAGGAGCACCAGTGTCGTTTGTTAAGAAGAAAGCATGGTAAGTGCATTTGAAGTTAGAGATTGGAATTACTAAGTATGAGAAGTTGTATGCTAAGTTTACTAAGAGTGAGGCAGTGAAGAATTAAGAAGTACCTACGACACCATCCGAGATATGATTATTCTTAGAATTGACAGGTTACCTACCTACGTTTCATCACAAACTTTTCTAAGATTGTTAAACCCATTACTTCCCCAACTGAGAGGAATCAGAAGTATGAGTGGGGCGTAGAACAAGAAGAGGCTTTCCAGAATTTGAAGAATGATTTGTGTGACGCTTTGATGAATCGAATGTAGTGGTTGATGCGTTGAGTAGAAAGGGAGAATGAAACTAAGACGAGTAAGATCAATGTCCATGACTATCTAGTCAGGTGTTAAGGACAATATATTGGCTACTACAAGTGAAACGCCTAAGGTAGAGAACGCGCCAGCAGAAATGCTGTGTGACATGGACCAACAAATGGAAAAGAGGGCAGATGATGGTTAGTACTTTATGGATTAAATTGTATAGTGAGTATGAGTATGAAATTCGCTTACATCCATCCAGTTATGGCAAAATGTAGTGACTGATGCGTAAAAGTAGGAAGAACTACTCTGATAAAGCGAATGTAGTGAGTGATGCGTTGAGTAAAAAGAAGATAGTGAAATCAAGATGAGAAAGAAGAATGATACTGGCAGCCCAAAGTGAGGCATTCAAGCAAGAGAACGTACTCACAGAAAGGCTACATGGTTTAGATCAACAGATGGAAAGAAAAGGAGGCGAGAGTTTGTATTTTATGGATCGAATTTGGGTTCTATTGATAGGAAGTGTAATGGACGAGGCCCATGCATCAAGGTACTTGGTACATCCGGGAGTGGATAAGACGTACTATAACCTTGGAGACATGTATTGGTAGCCACGTGTAGAAAAGGATATAGCTACTTATGTTAGCAATTGTCGAATTTGTTTAAGAGGCGAAGGCTGCAATGTCAAAGACTTTTGGCTTGCTGCAATAGCCTGAGATACTTGAGTGAAAATGAGATAGAATCACCATGGATTTTATCACTAAATTCTAATGGTCAAAGTGGTGAGTATGATGTGATTTGGGTGATGGTCGATAGACTGACCAAGTTAGCTCATTTTCTAGCTATACAAGAAGATTTCAAGATGTGAAGTTGGCAAGGATTTATATTGATGAGATAATAGCAAGGAATGGAATTCTGGTGATGATCAACTCAGATTGAGATGGATGATTTACCTCGTGGTTTTGGCAGACGTTGCAGAAAGTGTTAGAGACGCGATTGGATTTGAGTACTGCTTAGCATCCTCAGGCGGATGGACAAAGTGAACATATGATTCAGACTTTGGAAGATATAATGAGGGCATGTGTTATCGATATTGGTGGTAGTTATCATTTGAGCATTCGGTGTGCTCCATTTGAAGCTTTGTGTAAAAGGAAATGTAGGTTGCCTGTTCTATGGGCAGAGATTGGGAGAGTAGTTTGATTGGACCCGAGTTAGTGCAAGAAATGACTGATAAGGTAGTGTTGGTAAAGTAAAATCCTAAAGCGGCGAGAGATCGTCAAAAGAGCTATGTTGATTTTAGGCGTAAGCCGCTAGAGTTTAAGGTGGGAGATCGTGTATTATTAAAGGTGTCACCATGGAAGGGCGTAGTGCGTTTTGGAAAAAAAGGGTAAGTTAGCACCGAGATATGTAGGATTGTTTGAGATCCTTGAAAGGATTGGCCTTGTAGCTTATAGGTTGAGGTTACCTGAGGAGTTGAGTAGCGTGCATGACACCTTTCATGTGTCAAATTTGAAGAAGTGTTTGGCGGATGCTAGTTTGCATGTGCCATTGGATGAGATCAAGGTCGACAAGACACTTCATTTTGTCGAGGAACCTGTAGAGATTATGGATCGAGAAATTAAGAAGTTAAAACGTAGGAAAATAGGGCTTGTGAAAGTTAGGTGGAGTTCAAAACGTGGTCCTGAGTTTACTTGGGAACACAAAGACCAAATAAGGATTAAGTATCCACAGTTGTTTGTGGACCGAGTTATAGAGCATGCTAGTTAAATCTCGGGACGAGATTTCCTCAAGGAGGGGATACTGTAACATCCGTGATTTAACCAGGTTAGTGATACCTTTAGAAATGGCTAATAGTTTATTTTGT
>BQNB010137591.1:0-17826 GCA_026074375.1 Tanacetum coccineum
GAGAGATAACTTCACCATGAATTTCCAATTGGCTGATAAGTTTCTGAAACCTATCATAGGTTTTATCCAGTCCTTCAGATCTTGATGCAGTAAAATTCTCATATTGTTGCTTTAGAATGGTCTTCTGCATTTTCTTTGATTCTTTATTGCCTCCAAACCTGATCTTGATTGCTTTCCATAAGGTCTTTGCATCCTTGATTCCATGAAACTTCAATAGGTGCTCATCAGGAATGGCTAACAACAGAGTGCTTTTTGCTTTCAATTCATTATTTCTTGCTACCTTTTGTTCTACAGTTTTAGGAGGAATGGGTCCTTCAGCACTGGCTGATGCAACAGCAGGTGCATCACCATCCATAATAACTTCCCAAAGAGCATAATCAGTGTAAGTAAGATATTGCTCCATTCTCATGCTCCATAGATCATAGTCTCCTGATTTGAGTATAGGAAGTTTTAATGCATACACTGTTTGGGTAGTTTCTGACTGTGATTCCATCTTCTCTTTGATTATGAGATCTTGTGTAGATATAGTGTTCTTTTTATTCAGAGTTTCTCAACAAGCTCTGATACCACTTGTTGATCCCTTCTTGACAGGTCTTACTTAGCTTGTTAAAGCTTAGATATATTGAATAGATCCAAGACAACTATAGTAGAAACTAAGATTAAGAATATTACAAACCATGCGGAATCTAGTTTGCAATACTAAAAAGAACAATGAAACAGTAAAAACAAGATCTTTACTATACTTTCAATATATTGAATACTATTTTGAATTACAAAATAGCTATGAATACTAACTATGATTGCTATGCAAACTATGAATACTAATATGAAAACATTCAAATTGTTGTACAAATCAACATGCTCAAATGTGTCTATATCAATTTGTTCTCATGATTAAAGCAATATTGTTCAATTTATTGCCAAGCAATGGTAGAAACTTCCAGCAACTTCCCCATTTGCCCTCTTCCTGAGAGATACTGTCACCATGATTTCCCAATTGGCCTGATAAGTTTCTGAAACCAATCATAGGTTTTAATCCAGTCCATACCATCTGATGCAATGTAAAATTCACATATTGTTGCGATTATAATGGTCTTACTGCATTTTCTTGAATCTTTATTGCCTCCAAAAAAAACCCAGGTCATGATTCTTTACCATAAGGACTTTGCATCCTTGATTCCATGAAACTTCAATAGGTGTTCATCAGGAATGGCCAACAACAGAGTGCTTTTTGCTTTCAATTCATTCTTTCTTGCTACCTTTTGTTCTACAGTTTTAGGAGGAATGGGACCTTCAGCACTGGCTGATGCAACAGCAGGTGCATCACCATCCATAATAACTTCCCAAAGAGCATAATCAGTATGAGTAAGATATTGCTCCATTCTCATGCTCCATAGATCATAGTCTCCTGATTTTGATATATGAAGATTTAATGCCATCACACTGTTTTGGGGTAGTTTCAGACTGTTATTCCACTTCTCTTTGATTATTAAGATCCTTTGGTGTAGATATAGTGTTCTTCTTATTCATAGTTTCTCAACAAGCTCTGATACCACTTGTTGATCCTCGTTGATAGATCTACTTTAGCATTGTAAAAGGCTTAGTTATAATGGATAATCCACCGTTAAACCCTTCCACTCTCATCTTTAGAGTGAAGATCCATTAGAACAACCCGTAGAGTCAATCCTTTAGGAACTACACCAATTATTTGTTTCGTTACACCCTTACACCTTAACCTATCCTGTTAGATTAAGTTTAATTTACAGTTGCTAGTTGCTTAAAGTGTAAAGTTTGTATTTCCTGAGTCTTGTGCCATTTTCTATCTTTGGTGCGGTTGGAAATTTGCACATTGCAAATAGGAATGTATATTAGTAGTCAAAGCTCATGTGATTTTACTACCGTCACAATTAATGGTGAAACCGAAGAACGAAGAACTACAAAAGTTATTATCCAGAATTATTATGATCATGAAGATGGTGAAACTACACCGAGATTTGAAGTATTGTTAGCAAAAAAAATCAAAAAAATGAGAAAAATACAAAAAGAGAAAGAAAGTTCGAAGATAGTCGTTTCACAAAGAGCATTACCAAAGGAATTACATGAAGGATCGATTATTCGTTGATACGTCTAAAAAAATCAACGATGTAGAGTATTGTACAAAGTGGAAGATATCGCCACTTACCTTGTAGAGTATGTAAAGTTTTGGGATGATTGGGAAGTTGACCGTTATGGGAACGCCAACTTAGGTTGTTGTTTTTTATCTATGATCAAGACGTTGTAAATAGTTGTGTCTTTGTCATAATAACGGTCGGGGAAATAAGTGTCTAGCAACTTGTATCTTAGTCTTAATCTATTTGTTTCTTGATTTTTATTTAACAACAATTTACTTCCCTCTCACCTGATGATTAGCCGCTGGTTTTACTTAAACGGGGATGTGATCGAGCGTGTATGTATATCTCGTGGATTTGAGTGTGTATGCATGTCTTAGCTGTCTCGTTGATTTACGACTTTTGGTGAAAGTTAGAAGGTTCATACCCTAAATTACTCTACTAGTCCTAATCTTTAGCTTTTTCGAGGTGGGAATGAGCAGTCACATGTGTCTATCCCGTGGATTCAGGTGTGTATGTGTGGTCTTTGTCGCCCTCCTGGAACATTGGTATCGATGAAAGATTAGTTAGAGTAATAAACCGCACGCCTTCCATACAAAAACCCATATTTACCTTTATAAACTTGTTACTCCTTGGCTTTGGTGGTGGAGATGTGTATCCTTGCCAAGCTTATGATAGAATACTCGTCACGACCGAGCAATTGAGCGAATTAGTTACATGTTACCACATAGATTAGTTGAGTGATTTGAGTGTTTTCATCTTCCTATTTCGTGAGGTGTTTGGTTGTGTACTTGTAATAGATCGAATAAGTGCTTTAACGGAAAATATCCTTAGGGATACATTTTTGTAAACTTCTAAAGGCTACTTGAGGACAAGTAGGATTCAAGTGGGGGGATATTTGATGACATCAAGTAACGTCTATTTTATAGCATCATTTGTCACACCCCGCCAAGGCGGAAACGCGAGGCGTAACGTCATGGATATCATCATAACACAATGGTGTCGAAACAATAAAGAGTCATACAGCATAACTAAGTATTAAAAAAGACACGATTGTGTCATGCAATACGAAAAACAAAAGAACGGCATCTTGTTTTAATGAAAAAAGGACCCCCCACCCGGGTTTCATCAATACAAAACGACATATGACTCACTACCTAATAAAATCATTCAAGAATCCATGCAACAAAATATGAAATGAAATCAAATGGGAACTTCCAATGCAGCCTAATAGTCTCTCTAGCCACTTTTATTTACTTCAACACCATCATAACACTCACCTAAAAATAATGATTAAAACGTCAACACAATGGTTGGTGAGAGTCATAGGTTTTACGACACCAATACAAGATTTAAATCAATTACTGTGATTATAAAAAAAAACAACAAAACATGGTGGGACAATTAAGCTGACTATCTATACATGCTAAGCAATCATGAATAAGAATTCAACTTGGGACGGAACATGTCCCCCAATCCAATGCAACAAAAATAGTCATGGCGAGGAATGAAATCCCCAAATCCCAAACTCTTGGTATCGTATCCGCACACAGGTTCATACCCACACCAAGTAGGCGAAACCTTTTGCCCACAAAGTAAGCGAAGAACAATGCAACATCATACAACATGCTGCACAAACATATAAATAGCCTACTTAATTGTCCATGTGTAACTTGAACCATATTATCCAAAGAATTCAAAAACATTTTGAAAACATATTTGGCCATCACTTCCATCCCAATGCAAACATAGTAAATGGGATATGCAACCTCCACCTGGATACTCAAATGCAGCTTCCAAATCTCTACACGCAACTATACAAATAAATAAACACGATTACACGCGACCAAGCTAAAATCTCTCTAGTCCATGTAACAACATATGGGGATGTATCAGGGATTTTAGCTTAACCATCATGGGTCACCCGGGAACACCATGCCCAACCTTAACCATCTTACTAACACTTTACACTAGCTACTTACAATTAACTTAGAATTGCAGAATTTTAGTGTCTCTTTACTACTACCCAAAAACCTACTTACTTTCAATGATCCTTCATAAATTAGACCAAAAATAAACCATGTTCATTTACGAGTATATTAACTACCTTGTGATTCCCAAGTATTACTTACATGTGTAACTACCTCAAATAAAATCAAACTTCAAAATTGTCCTAATTCGGATCTGATTGCACACCAAAATATATCACTCTAACTACCATACTTAGACATGCTTTAAGAGGCTAATTTTATAGTATTATCCATAGACATATGGAACTTAACTACTGTGGAAGGGCTAAGCTTAATTCCACTTTTAAGTATAGGTTTTACCCTCATAAACATGACCTAAATCTGACCCGTATTTACTGATCTGACAACTTTTAGTGTAACCAACATTTGAATGACTTTCCGACCTTAAAAACTTTCAAGGCCAGATTTTCTAGAAACTAGACTCGCTGAACTTATCAATAGACATAAGATTCATTAAAAATCTCGTTACCAATCATGAGATAACATTCAAACAAGATGTCTCAAAATTCTGCTCAACCCTAAATTCAATTTTATAGCGTTCTAACTCAAACCGGATACATCAACATGATTCTAATTAAACCCTAAACACTTCTAATTAAGATTAACATCATTAATTTATAGATTTTATGAAACCCTAATTTATCCATCACTTTATTGTTACATGAATTAAAAAGAAAATTAAAACAATTAAAGTTTTTAAACATACCTTGATCCTTAATTCTTGAAACCTTAAATCACCAACTTGATCTTGAATAAAAAAAATCTTTTTTTCTCTTCTGCTATTGGTTCGTCCGGTTTAAAAAAAATAAAGGTAAGGGGATTGTATTTATAGTGCAAAGAAAAAGATTTAGATAATTACCAAATATGAATCATAGTTGGACTAAAATTTGTTTTTCTTTTTTTTTCTTTTATCCGGCCGAACTTCACCCTTTTTATTTTATTTATTTATTATATTTATTTTTTATTTTTTTATTTAGTTATTTATTATATCATTACTTACATTAACTTAATTTTCTACAAAAACCTATGCAAATTTGGTTAAACCTTTTTACTTAAAGGCTACTTACTAAACTTTCTAAATATAACTTTCATTTCACCAAACCACTTTCTATTTTTAGAAAGTTTGCTACAAACTTCCATATTTCACTTACATGCTTCCTTTCCAATAACTTACACTTCTTATAAATGCTTAACTCTTAAAAACCAAGAATTGACGTAGCAATGCATGCAACACGTCATTCATTTCTATTATCACCAAACGTGAAGAAATGGAAATACTTAACACCAAACTCATATGCACACAAAATAAGATAATCATTTACCTCTAAAATGGCATCATACACATACGTAAACGACTTCAACCTACATAATGAACATATAACACGCAAGAAACATACAAAATGGACACCTAACCATTTCTAAAGGTATCAAATCACAATTGTCACAGTATCCTCGCCCTGAGATTTAACTAGTCGATTCATCAGCATGATCAACAAACAACTAAGGATACTTAGACTTCATAAAATCTTTGCGCTCCCAAGTAAACTCAGGACCACGCTTTGAATTTTAACGAACCTTCACAAGTGATATCCTACTACGCTTTAAACTCCTAATCTCACTATTCATAATCTCTACATGTTCCTCAACAAAACAAAGAGTCTTATCAAGATTGATTTCATTCAGTGGAACATACAGATTAGCATCCGCCAAACACTTCTTCAAATTTAACACGTGGAATGTGTTATGCACACCACTCAACTCCTCGGGCAATATTAACCGATAAGCTACATGGCCGATCTTTTCAAGAATCTCAAACTGTCCTATATACGTCGGTGCTAACTTACCTTTCTTTCTAAAATGAATCATGCCTTTCCAAGGCGACACCTTTAATAACACACGATCTCCAACCTCGAACTCTAACGGCTTACATCTATTATCAGCATAGCTCTTTTGACGATCCCTCGCCGCTTTGAGCTTTTCCTTTATCAACACTACCTTATCAGTCGTTTCCTATACCAGTTTGAGTCCAAATCAAACTACCTTTACCAATTTTTGCCCATAGAATGAACGACCTACATTTTCTTCCATACAATGCCTCGAACATAGCACACCGAATACTCGAATGATAACTATTGTTGTATGAGAATTCAGCTAGCGGTAGGTGAACATCCCAATTGCGACCAAAGTCAATAACACATGCCCTTAACATATCCTCTAAATTCTGAATCGTACATTCACTTTGTCCATCCGTCTGAGGATGATAAGTTGTACTCATGTCCAATCGCGTCCCTAAAGCTTTTTGCACTATTTGCCAGCAACGTGATGTAAACCGTCCATCTCGATCAGAAATAATCGACACGGGAACTTCGTGCCGTACGACTATCTCATCGATGTACAACTTTGCCAATCTCTCAGTACTATAATCCTCTCGCATCATCAAAAATGAGCCGACTTGGTCATCTTGTCAACTTTTACCCAAATCGTATCATGCCCACTCTTCGTTTTAGGTAACTTGGTGATAAAATCCATAGTGATCTTATCCTCCTTCCATTCGTGTATCTCAGGTTGTTGCAATAAACCCAAAGGCCTTTGATTCTCAGCCTTTACCTTTGAACAAGTTAAACATTTGCTAACATAAATAGCAATATCCCTCTTCATTCCCGGCCACTAGTACATATTTCAAAGATCATGGTACATCTTATCCGCTCTAGGATGTAAAGAGTACTTAGTCTTATGAGCTTCGTCCATAATTATCGTTCTTTCACCTCCTGCTAATAGAACCCATATACGGTCCATAAAGTATAAACTCCCGTCTTCTTTCCTTTCCATTAGTTGGTCCAGGCCACGCAACATTTCTGCTATCGCGTTCTCTACCTTGGATGCCTCACCTGGAGCAGCCAATATCTTGTCCTCAACACTTGACTAATGGTCATGGACATTGCGCGTACTCGTCTTGGTTTCACTCAATTCTTTCTACTTAATGAATCAGCCACTACATTCACCATTCTTAGATGATAACGAATCTTACTGTTGAGGACATTTAACTCCTTTAGATCGAATATATGTTGAAGACTCTTATAATCTGTATAGATGACACTCTTCGTTCCGTACAAGTAATGCCTCCAAGTCTTAAGGGCAAACACTACTACTCCCAATTCTAGGTCGTGTGTTGTATAATTATTCTCATGGATCTTCAATTGTCGTGATGCATAGGCGATTACCTTGCCTCTTTGCATGAGTACACAACCTAATCCTTGATTTGACGCGTCACAGTAAACTACAAACTCTTTGTATCCATCAGGCAATGACAATCTCTGTGCATTTCACAAATTGTCCTTCAACGTCTGAAAAGCTTCCTCTTGTTCCTTGACCCACTCATACTTCTGATTCTTTTATGTCAGTGAAGTAAGGGGTTTAGCAATCTTAAAAAAATTTGTGATGAAACATAGGTAGGTAACCTGCCAATCCTAAGAATAATCATATCTCGGATGGTGTCGTAGGTACTTCCCAATTCTTCACTGCCTCATTCTTAGTAAAATTACAATACAACTTCTCCTTCCTCAATAATTCCAACACTAACTTCAAATGAACTTCATACTTCTCTTCTTAACAAACGACACTAGTGCTCCCTACGGAAAATGACTAGGTTGTATGAAACCTTTGTCTTGCAATTCTTGAAGTTGTTCAGACAATTCTTGCATTTTACGAGGTGCTTAGACGTATATGGAGACATCCGCTCAAAATGGCTTCGCTCCAGGAACTCTCTAAATCTTAAACGAAACTCAACTTGTCGTTGCGGTGGTCATCGACAAGTCTTTTCGAACATATCAACAAAATCTCGTATGACGGAAGTATCATTCACTTTTGGTTCATCTACCATTGTTTCAATAGGGTTTTCCCCGCGACTCTCTTGAATTTTTACGTTCACCTTTGAACCCGGAGTATCTCATCACCTTCCAACGATATCCCTAACCTCCTTCTCATGACATATATCACCAACAACCTTATTCTTGGATAATCAGCCCATTCCCACAATCACACCAAAGCTTCCACGACCCGACGGTATCAACAAATTCTAAGGATTGCAAACTATCAAATAGGATAACGAACGAATATCGAATCACGGCTAGAATACATATGGGGAATTCCACATATGCAAATAGACGTGGATCAAATGACATAAGAATCCTTTGAAAGAAAGAAAACGTATATTTAAACCGAGGAAAACCGAAATGAAAAAAATCAACTAGACGTACACGACATAATAATAATCACATAACGAAAGCCAATATGCACCAGAACTTATAAATACGAAATATAAAATTCTTACACCAACAATCGACTTTACTCGAAAGAACCAATCAAATAATGTATTTTATAAAAAAAATCAATTTAAAATAAAGAAAGTCGTTTTAAATATAAAAATCATTTTAAAAAAGATGTCTGAAGTCTAATCTTTGTAAAATTCATTTTAATCATGGTTGTCATAAAAATCTAGAGATAGTTATCTAATGGTGTATCACATCTTACTACCATGAATCATTTTAAACCTACTTTTCATAATAAAATTTAGAATTTAGCAACCACATGACAATTTTCATAACTTAATTCTATAGGCCACTTAAACATGTTCTATTCACAACGATCATTTTAAACACATTTTATTCACAATAATCATTTTAAACACAGTTTTCGGCAAACATCACCAAGATATTCTTCAAAAGGGTTTTTTTTATAATTCGACATCAATTATACTATATGTTACTCAAACAAAGGACACCGCAATACCAAAAGGGATTTTAAAACACCGTACAGACTCTAACACTATTCTATTGTTTGAAAACAAAAGAAAATACCAAAAACCATATACTCAGAATAAAATCAAACGAACCCGTACAAGAGAAACTTATGCAAGACGTCATGGATCCAAAAGAAAACGTAAGGTCTTATCTAAAATAACGATCAACAGAGAAAACCTAAAAGCATACATCGCCAACGGGTTATGAAAACCAAGAGATATACAACCAAGGGAGTAAATATCCGTACTAAATTGTCACGAACAAATAGTGCTTAAAATGAAAAATTCAGATATTCCTACGAGAAGTCAACTTACGGGAAAACCAGTGAAATGTACTAATAACCAAAAGCAGCAGAGCTGAACAACCAATATACATCAAGAAGTCGAATAGGAAGATAGGACCTCCTTACAACAAAGTACGATGAAGGGATTCTACACTTAGAGTTAGGAATCCGAACGAATAATCGAGCAAACGAACAACCTCAATAATAGTAATAGTAGTACTAATATGTATCCACAAACGTTATATAGAAGGAAAACTTACTATCTACACAACTATCTATAACACATCCGCACATTAGGTTAAGAGAATAATTCCCTAACCATATAACCATCCT
This sequence comes from Tanacetum coccineum, assembly GCA_026074375.1. Classification (NCBI taxonomy): domain Eukaryota; kingdom Viridiplantae; phylum Streptophyta; class Magnoliopsida; order Asterales; family Asteraceae; genus Tanacetum; species Tanacetum coccineum. Next base: position 9,554 of record BQNB010137591.1, read on the forward strand.
TATCAGGATTGCAAATATTACCACACCTCACACTACCAAGTAACAAACAAACATCAATCAATGAAATCATGGTCACAAGTCCAAGTGTGTGATGCCTTTATAATTATGTTGGCCGCCATAATTATAATTGCCTCATTTCACACATGTACTTACTTCCAAGATTACACATCTTAATGATCACTCACATATAAGCACATATGCCACATTGCACATCTTAAATCACTACCACATAACACATAAAGGATGCTCCAACAAATAACTACTTACTTGTATCAAAATAAGATCGAAAATGACATAAAGGAACGAAAGTCTCACAGCGCCTCCAAAATACTAGATATTCGAAAGAATTAATCAATAACAACGTGACGAGGTAAAAGACGGAATAAACCTATGCTGGGCCTCGTATAGGTTTGACTTTACCTTCACAAGAGTCACCCGACTTCGCGGGTCCAGCCCTACTACGACTATTCAACAAGCGATCAACTACTCGATCTCCTTTGGTTCCACAAGAGGCTCCTTATAACGCTTAAGTCCAGTTGGGAAAATGGTTCCCCTACGAGACTTCTTACGGGTGGGGGAAAAACATAGCTAAAGTACTAAGAAAGTAATACATAACATATCAGATTATGGTAGGCAAAATAACTAAAATGACAACTTAGAAAAATACGAGATATATAAGCTATGCAAAAATAGAGGGGAAGCATAGCAGTTATAGCATTAAACACTTAAGCCCTAAATGCATCTACATAAAGGATCCTAGGTTATAGTCTAGGCTCAACCACCTACTTCTCTATAATCAAAGGCTCTGATACCAATCCGTCACACCCAGCCAAGGCGGAAATGCGAGGTGTAACGAGAATGGATATCATCACAACACAATGGTGTCACAATAGAGAAAACTACATGAACTAAACGGAACATAAGGGACACAAAGTGTCATGAAAATACCCAATCAAACATAAAAGATATTCGGTGTCTTATATTGAAGAAAAAGGGGTTCACTTCAATACCAAGACATGCAATTCAACCAAAACCAGACTAAGCAGCTCAAACCAATTAAACATTTAATATTCAAACAAACGAGAAATAAACTAGGAGATTAAACTTAGCATGCAAGCCTACGGTCTCTCTAGCCACGCTTCTTAATCTTAACATCCTCATGATGCTCACCTGAAAATGATGCTTAAATACGTTAACAAAATTGTTGGTGAGAGTCATAGGTTTAAGACACGAAAATCAAAGCTTATAAACAATTACTGTGATTAATGCAAACATTGCAGGATAATTACTGTACTATCATACAAGCTAACATGCAAATGTAACCATAACGAGCATGGGAACGGAACGTGTCCCTCGATCCAACAAGTATCAACACTTGGGTAGGAACGTTACCCCCGATCTATTAAAACCATCACTTCACATGGGTAGGAATATTACCCCCGATCCAATATCACAACAAATGGTAGGAACGTTACCCCTCGATCCCAATACACAAAAACAATAAGCACATACCATACTAAGCAAGTAAATTCCATACACTTTTCAAATAAAGAAACATACATCAAAGTAATTTAAACATTTCAAATCCAATTGCATCATTTCCATCCCAAATTAAAAGTAATGTAAAAAGCGGACTATGAAACCACCCGAATACTCAAACGCAACTTCCAAATCACAAACACACAACTATACAAATAAATAAATACGCTTCCCAACCGACCGAAGCTAAAAGTTCTAGACTAGTAACATACGATATCATGGAATGTCTAAGGGATAGCTAACCATCTTGGTCACCCCGACACCATCCCAACCTTTACCAGCTCATTAACACTTTACACTAGCTCCATATAATTAAATCAGAATTGTAAAAATTTTAGTGTCTCTTTATGAAACATTCCGTACTTAAGTCATTATTGACTCCGAAATTATTTCTATTTTCATTTTTAAGCGAGTTATTAAATTTTACGTTTACCCGATTTAGTAAGAATTTTCCGTTTTTAGCTTTGCGTAAGCCGTAATTAGAAATCCATTCCGTCTTCGCATCGTAAGTGATTTATTAATCTCATATTATTCCCCAATGATTATAATTCTCATCATTTACATTTTCCGTTGTGATTCGCGTTTCCGAAAATTCTTGCTAAAACTCGCGTTTCTACCTTAAACCTTACCTTTTTCTTTTATAACCTTATCCTACACTTTAATTAAACTATCACAAACTAAAATCAAAAAAATAATAATTAATTCTTGCCTCCCCAAGGCCCTATGGCCGGCCAAACCCTTTCCCACACTCCACCATTTCCATTTTTCCATAAAACACAATAATACTTCTTCATTTCTCCATAACATGCAAAATAACCATCCAACTTCAAAAACTTTTCTCTCCTTCTTCTCTTCACCTTGGCTGCCGAAATTCTACACCTCACCACCACCATCTCACAAAATTTTTAATCCCCTTTTAGGCATCTTAACACCATCCTTTTGCCTCTTGCAAAGTTTGGTGAAGTTTCTTGAAGATTTGAAGGTGTTTAGGACTAGTTTTCTTGGAGTTTCTTGAAGATTTTGATTGGGATTTGATTAGAAGAGTGTTATCATTGTTAGAATAAGGTTATAAGGTTGTTAATATTGGGTTACCTTGGTCGATTTCAGCCAACCCAAGAAAGAGGGTATTCTTGTGTGATTCCTAGTCTCAATCTCTCTTTTAGTAAGCCCTAATTTTCTTTAATTGTCTTATCTTTTTATTTACTTGTTTTCTTTAATTTATAATCCATAAAAATGGATGTTAGATTCTGACAATTTTTAATTTTTATGTTTAGCTAATGTGTCTAATCATTAGTTAGGCATTGTGTTAAATTTTCAAGAGAATAAATGATGTATTGGATTGGAATTATAATATGGGTTATGAAACATTTTTTACATCATAAGTAAAACAGTATGATTACGAAATATTTTTGGTAATAAGGTACCTGGTAAATTTAAATAATGATGTTGGTATGTGTCCTAAGGTATAAGTTGTTAATTGGAGAGAGCCGTATCTCCTCCGGATGAGCAGATAAGGCCAATTTACTAAAACTAATTCAATTTTTTGGTACTCAGGTTGTGAAACCGGGGTATAACCCATATTTTTTGGGCACTAACTTTCTGAAATAAAAAGTTTTTTCCCTGTAGAGGACACTTATATCTACCAACTCCATGTGGTTTTCCCCCCCCCACTTATATAAGCAATGTAAAGAATTTTGATTTATGGTCATTTCGTGAGTGGAAATATTCAGAAAAATAAACTGTTTTGAACATAGAAGAGGTAAAAAATGTAATTTCACACAGATCATTGACCCCCTTGTACAGTGAGGCCTGCATTTTTAAAAAATAGACTCAAAATTCTTTCAGGAGGTGAAAGCCTCATACCGTATGATTTACGGATTTTTGATTTATGAAATCAACAAAGTTGGAAGAATTCAGAATTTTATAAATAAATAGTTACTAACGTAAACAAAACGGCTAATTTTATGTTATTTTGAACCGGGTAAAGAGTAAAGTAAAAACATGGTATGAATAGACGATATTCATACATATTTGGACGACTAAAAAAATGAATTTAGGTTTAAAATTGGTCCAAAAAAAACTTGAATGCAATGCCAAGCTAATCTGACATAAGTAAAACTTTTATAAAGTCATCAGTTGATTTCATCTTCTTTCGGCGTAAGAATTAGATTGTTTTTCCCTAAGTCGCTCCATTTATTTTAGGACGCACTTAGGAGTAATTTGGTCTTACATTAGCTCTTAGATTATCATGATATTACCGTTCGCTCAAGTGAGTATCGGGTAGCCTCCGCCTTTCAACGTTTTAACTGTATTTATAAACCCCGCAGGCGATACATGCTTGTTTTTATAAACTGAGCACAAGAACTTTATGGTATGCAGGAACACCGAATATGATATAAATTGCATGATAGGGTGTTATGGTGGTCCTATTAGCCAAAAGACCTCACATCATGTAACGTTAATTGCCTATAATGGGTAAGCGCTAGTACAAGTAAATAGATCTATTGGGTTATGACCAAAAGACCTGTCCGGGGGTATGATCGAATCCGATCGAGCACCCAGTCAATGGACAATTTGTATTTAGAATTTAAAGGTATAAATGCAATAATACCTAGTTATGGGTAACGAGATTTACATCAAGATATTGTGAAACGTCAAGGCTTCTGTGTCAATGAGCTTATTTTGCAATAGAAACATGAATAATTGCTTTCCGTACAAACAAGTCACACCGATTGAACAAAAACTATGTGTTCTCTTTTAACTCTACAAACTCTATGGATCACTCAACATTTTTGTTTGACTTTTTAATCAATGTTTTTATCTCCAGGAACCAGGTTGAAGGAGCTATGCACGAGATCCCGTCAGCTAATAACCTTGTTTTTGAACTCGTATTTTGTTCCATGTTATAAAACTAATTATCCTTGTTTCGGAAAACCTATGTTATGAATTTGGTAACGATCCTGTGGGACGTATGTTGTTTACTCTGAAACTTCTTTGAATGGAACAATGTTTTTAAACGCCTCTTTTCGAGTCGTTTTCTATATCTTTGTGTAATTGTGCTATGATTTAACACCCAATGTTGTATATTCCGCTGCGTGAAATTTGGGGGTGTTAAAGATTGGTATCAAGAGCTAAAGGTTATAGAGAACTAGGTCAATTTTTTTTTACCTAAACTATAACCCTTTTATGCGCGCTAAGACTCCTCGAAGCCCTTGTGTTATTCACGATCATAGTTTTTGCTATTCGAGTATTTATGCACATTTTGGGTGCATTACTATTGAATATTCATATAATAAATATTATTATATGTAATTGATATATGTATATATATATATATATCGATTGATACGCTTATTACCTCGGACAGCATCAAGAATTGTTTATTAGATTTCAAAATGAAATTTTTTATATTAACCAAATATTATGTGCGTATTCATACTATTTATCGAATCATCATGGCATATTCCTGAATCAATCGTCCATGCATTTGATCCTCATATAAATAATTATTCATATAGTAATCCTTATTTAATTTACGCAAAATGCAGATCATCATGGCCAACCTACCCCCAAACAATAACGAGTTCGCGTTAGCTGCGGAGGCAGCACCAGACAACATGAACGGTTAGGTTGAAGAGGAAGAAGACCCAGAAATAGAGAAGAGGAGGAAGATCCGGAAGAAGATCCGGAAATGGAGGAGGAAGAAAGAAATAGAACTGATGAACAATGGACGGTCCCAGAATGATACTCGCTCCTTATTTAGGGGGCTGACCCACTTTATACCCTCCGCCACCTGCATCGAGTCCGAGTCTGAGGCTGATGCCGAGTCTGAGCTGAGGCTGAGATGAGAATAAGGTCTAGGCTGAGGTCGAGGCTGAAAGCAGCACCCATACACCCTCATGTTCCTGCAAATCCTTTCCTCTGCTAATTCCCGTATACCTGAGCTGCTCCCTGGTACTAGCAATTAATACCATTCAAAGACTCTTCACTGATACTCAGGTTTGGACGGGATCATCGTCATCTGCTGCTGCTGCTGGTCATAACCCCGAGGATCTCACGCCAAGTCACATTAGGAGTGACCTGGATGCTCTCCATCGCAGGGTTCAGCATATTGAGGAGGAGGATGTGCGTGCTGATAATAAGCGACTGAAGATGATGTTAGACTGTAGTGAAAACCGCACTAGAGATGCTTGGAGAGAGAATGACCGGGCAACATGGCATTACCATCACTTGAGACGTTGGTCTATTATGGTTGAGAATCTATTACCACCGCGTCTGCAGTATCGAGAGCCGCCATATGCTCTACCTGAGACTCTATTGGCTCCTGTTACTCACAATGATCCTAGAGATCCATATGTTGCTGCACGGGATGCTGCCACTGCTCCTACTACCGATAATGATGATTCACCTACCCCGAAGGAGACTGCACCATCTGAGCCACAAGGATCTCCACCTCGTGACTCTTAGTAGTTTAATTTTATTAGTAGTATCTTTCAGTCTGTAATCACTAAACTGAATCTTCAGTTAGTGAATTTATGCCATTGGTTGTAACAATTTATATCATTTTGTGAAACAATGCAACGATGTATTAACTCTTTGTGGTAATGAATGATAAATGGCTGTCTTTTGATTTACTACTTGATGTTGTTGTGATTGTTGTTATTATTGGTTCGTTTGTATATGATGTGATTATGTCATTATATAAATACTCATTGAGGCTTCTTTGTGTTGTGATAGAATCATGCCACCAAGACCAATGAACCAAGCGGCTATTGAGCGACTCGTCACTGAAAGGGTCAATGCTGCTGTGGAGGCAGAACGAGAAAGGCAAGCAAATGCTAGGAGACAAGGAAACAATGAAGCTGGGGGCCAAGGTGGGGCTCCAGCTGCTCGAGAATGTACCTTTTCTGGATTCATGAAATGCAACCCTACGGTCTTCCATGGACACGAGGGAGCTGTCGAGCTAAGTAGGTGGTTCGAGAAGACGGAAATGGTTTTTGGAATAAGTGAATGTGCTGAAGCGCGAAAGGTCAAATTTGCTGCTGCCACACTTCAAGGGCGTGCCTTGACGTGGTGGAACTCCCAGGTTGCGATGATGGGATTAGAAGCTGCTAATCAGATCGGTTGGACTGAAATGAGAAGGTTAATGACAGAGGAATTTTGCCCCGTTGAGGAAGTGCAGCGAATGGAGCACGAACTGTGGAATTTGAAGGTTAAGGAGTTTGACATAACTGCTTATACTAAGCGCTTTCATGAGCTGGTTCAACTATGTCCGGAAATGGTCCCGAGTGAACGCAAGAAAATCGAGGCTTATATCCGGGGACTAACTGACAACATAAAGGGTACAGTTATTGGATCCAAACCCATTAGCCTGAATGAGTGAATTTATGCCATTTGTTGAAACAATTTATATCATTTTGTGAAACTATGCAATGATGTATTAACTCTTTGGTAATGAATGATGTAATGGCTACCTTTTGATTCACTACTTGATGTTGTTATGATTGTTGTTGTTATTGGTTCGTTTGTATATGATGTGATTATGTCATTATATAAATACTCATTGAGGCTTCTTTGTGTTGTGATAGAATCATGCCACCAAGACCAATGAACCAAGCGGCTATTGATCGACTCGTCGCTGAAAGGGTCAATGCTGCTGTAGAGGCAGAACGAGAAAGGCAAGCAAATGCTAGGAGACAAGGAAACAATGGAGCTGGGGGCCAAGGTGGGGCTCCAGCTGCTCGAGAATGTACCTTTTCTGGATTCATGAAATGCAACCCTACGGTCTTCCATGGACACGAGGGAGCTGTCGAGCTAATTAGGTGGTTCGAGAAGACGGAAATGGTTTTTGGAATAAGTGAATGTGCTGAAGCACGAAAGGTCAAATTTGCTGCTGCCACACTTCAAGGGCGTGCCTTGACGTGGTGGAACTCCCAGGTTGCAACGATGGGTTTAGAGGCTGCTAATCAGATTGGCTGGACTGAAATGAAAAGGATAATGACAGAGGAATTTTGCCCCATTGAGGAAGTGCAGCGAATGGAGCACGAACTGTGGAATTTGAAGGTCAAGGAGTTTGACATAACTGCTTACACCAAGCGCTTTCATGAGCTGGTACAACTATGTCCGGAAATGGTCCCGAGTGAACGCAAGAAAATCGAAGCTTATATCCGGGGACTAACTGACAACATAAAGGGTACAGTTATTGGATCCAAACCCACTAGCCTGAATGAAGCTGTGCGGATGGCACATGCCCTGATGGAACAAAAAGCTCAAGCTCGAATAGAAAGGATTGCCGAGGGCAATAAAAGGAAATGGGAAAGTTCACAAGGTGGTAACAACGGTAACAACAGAAACAACAATAGGGACAACACCCGCCATAACCAGCAAAACAATCAAAGGCAGGGTAATGCGCGAGCAATGACCACCGCCCCTGCTGAGCAAGGTGGGTATGCTGGAAACAAACCGCTCTGTAATCGTTGTAAAAAGCATCACTTTGGTTATTGCAATGTGGTATGTAACAACTGTGGAAAGGCATGCCACATGGCACGAGATTGTAAGGGCAAAGCTATAGCTACGGGTGCTAACACACGACCAACTGTGACGTGTTATGACTGTGGAGAAAAGGGACACACAAGGAACTATTGCCCGAAGAAAAGGGATCCACGAGGTGAGGAACCTCGAGGCCGTGCTTATGTGATTGCGGACACTGAGAAGCAGCAAGGACCGAATGTGGT
>BQNB010137592.1:0-17825 GCA_026074375.1 Tanacetum coccineum
ACAATCAATGAAACTTAAAAAACTGAATCGAAAAGAAATTAACTACTAAAATAAACTAAAAGAAATTAACTAAAAAATTACTCCTTGTGAACCTCCAACTTGAGACTTATGAATTCAAGTTATCATTTTAAGTTGTAAATGAGTTAAACTATTTAAATGAAAGCTTAAACAACAGAATTTGACTAGAGTTGAGCTTATTAAAAGCAATAAGCTCTTATGAGCTTATTTAAAGCTTATTTGCTAAATTTGGATTAGAAATGAAATCAAAGTGAACAATTAGCTTGAAAACTGAATGAGATTACTAGAATTGTAAAGTACAAGTTGAAAAGGAAAGATTACAAGAGCTTAAAAGCTTAATTGCTTAAATTGAAAACTTAAATTGCTTAAAAACGAAAATTACAAAGTAAAAGTTTAAAACAGAAAATTACTGATGAAATAACATGTAACTTGGTTGAATTACATTAAAACACTTGAAAGAAATGCTGAATTTGAATTACACTAAAAAAAACATTAAAAAGTGGTGTAATGTGTCTCGGCTTGGTCTTCTTCTTTTTATAGGGACAGAGACAACTTTGGTCTTCTTGTTTGTGTTTGTTGTGAGAGTAGAGACTCTCAGCAAGCAATCCTAGCCCTCCATTTTGTCTAGACTTCATCATACAATCTTAACCATTGGGGGGTCTCGGGTTAAGAGATTGCCAACTTGGCAAGGCTTGTAGGGTTGGGGTTGAGTGGGTTTAAGTCTAAGGCATTAATGAGAAGTACTTGGAAGGGATGGGAAGGCTTAGAAACCGTAGGAGACACTGGTATTGGTTTGGCGGGAATGTGGTATACGGGTACAGTCGTTGGGAGGTATCTGTTTAAACCGATCTATGAGGAAGAGGCAACAATGCCCCTTCACCTTTCCTTCTCTTTTCAATTTCTTTTTGGCCCGTTTTAGTTATAAAGAAAGTTTAGAAAGTGTCACTAATGGCCCTTGTGGTTTATAACAAAAGAAGTAAAAGAGACTTTAGGTAAATTGCAAAATCAGTCCCTGCTGTTTTAATAGAAAAAGAGGTAAAGGAAGTTTAAGCAAATTACAAAACCAGCCCTTGTGTTTTATTTTTCTATTTTTCTTATTAAAACAATCTTTCAAACTTGGCAATTTAGCCCCTAAAGTTTATTAAAAATGGATTTTGGGCTTTTGTTGGGCTTGGGTTTGTATTGGGCCCACTGGGTTTGGGTTTGGGCCCAATAAGGTACAGGTTTGGTTATTGGGCTTTTTCAAGCCCAATAAGGTTATGGAGTGGGTTTTGTGTGTACAATGGCTGAGATTGGCTGTAACTGGGCTAGGATTGGGCCTTCAAAGTCTTCACAGTCTTTGTCAATTGCACACAAATGGGCTGTTGTAATTGATTGAGGGCCCATTTGGTCTTCACAGTCTTCATAAATATACTATTGGGCTTTCCCGGCCCATCAGATGGGTTAAGATTGCATTCAATAGTATTCTTCAGTTCCGGCTCCGGTTTGACTGCTGATTCTTCAGTATTGACTCTGACTTTGGCATTTTTGGACTTTGGCCTTGATTTTGCACAGTCTTTTCCATTCCATGCTCAGTTTTGTCATTTTGGCTTGGTTTTCTGTCTTTTTGTTGATATCCACTTCCTGCACAATACAAATGCAAAACAAACATATATTTGGCAGTTTTTGTCTGTTTTTGGTCATTTAAGCTCATTTTTAGAGGTAAAAGATATGTGTAATTAAGCACTTATCAATTCCATTACGTCTTATCATACAAACCAAACATGATTAATAATGGTAATGAATTGTTACATTCTACTATTTATTCTATTACGTCGGTTATTTCATTCATTTGACATTTCATTATGTCTTACCAAAAAAAACCCTAGGTGTTTTCCAAATTTCTTTTATTTAGCTGTAAGATAGGTAGATGGCAACAATGTTTTGTGGATAGAAATATAAAGGTAGGTACTTGAAAGGTCATCCAGGCCAATAAAACAACGTTAGTTCGTTGGACAAAAAATCTAAACTTCCAAAAGTTCACTACAAATGGTTGCCAAAGTTCTTCAACTATCGGAAAACAAATTTTAAGGATCTGCCAGTTTTTTATATGTGTATGTTCAGTATTCAAACTTGGATATCCATATTTTAGATATCTGGGATATTCAGAATTTCAGACACTTGGGATATCCGGAATTTTGGATACTTGATTTGATATTTATTTTCAAATTTGATTAAACTTCTTTCGTTAAAAATAAAAACTAGGTTACTTTTGTTGGGATATATATGTTTGCATTCGTCGACGAGCCTACCTTCATTTTTAGTTTTTCGAGTAGTGATAATTTTGAAAAGCGTTACCATTACTTATTTATAAGTGCTAAAAACCATATCCGATAAAAAAAACTCATATTAACAAAGAGGCTATGAGTCTAATCCACAATTATAATCTAGAACTTAATAAACTGTTGGTAGAAATATTACATTACGATATTTAATCTATACATTCTCTTCATGTTTTGGTGATGACAAACATGTAACTTATAACACATAACGTAAAGTGCTTAAGTTACTCGTAATCACAAATCATCAATTCATACGTCAACATCTTTCGACGTCTCATGTTTTCTTCAACAACAAATTTAAGTTCGCATCCGACGTAAATCACTAAAGGTATGAACAAACAAACTTTAATTTGTTGAATGATCAAAGAAATTTTTTATTTTTTCAAACCTTACATTTTTTTATAAAATGGGACAAACATTTTTAAAAAACATATACAAAACATTTTTGTATTTATAAGAAATGTTTTATTCAAAATAAACATTTTGAATTCAAATTTTCTACCCAAAAAACGGCTAGAAAGTTCCAGAAAAACCTTCCCCACAAAAAGACAAAAAAGGGAGCGTCTGAAAAATGGGCGGCCCCCTTAATTAATTAAGGGGACCGGCCATAATTAAGGGGACCGCCCTTGTATAATTAAGGGGACCGCCCAAATAAAAAATTAATATTTTTCCTTATAAATAGTGGACTGTTTCCACAGATTTTCTCACCTCTTTGCACATAGTTTTTCTCATATCTAAACTCTTCTTTCAAACTTTTTTCTTTTTGATACTTAACTGTTATGTTTGTTTAAATGTTGATCCAATCATCCATCCATTCAAGTGCAAGAGACTAACTCTCGCTATCATCAGATGCGAAGTTATCGTAGTTTTGTTAGTGCATTCGCGACATATGTCTTAATTCACAATGTATGATCGAGTCCATTGTCTTCTAAACTTATGTAATAGTTAGATCATGGTGATCATAAGAAGGTATGTTAGATCATGATGATCTTGGTAGTGTCTTGGTGATGTAAAGTTGTGAAGTGTAGGGAAGATGTGAAGTGTAGTGAAGTTGTGAAGTGTAGGGAAGTTGTGAAGTGAAGTTGTGAAGTGAAGAAGTTGTGTAGTTGTGAAGTTGTGTTGTGAAGTCGTGTAAGTAGTGAAGAAGTTGTGAAGTCGTGATAGATTGGTTCTAGCTAAGATTAGAACTCGACATCTAGCTTAGTGTCGGAAATTGATATAAGCAACGTTGTGTACGGTTTTCTCCGCCTAAAGGGAGGCTTGTTGACTAGTGAAGATAACTCTCGAGTTTGGTGCTCGGGGAGTGGAGTAGGGCGAAGAGGTGCTTCGTGACCGAACCACTATGAAACATCGTGTCCGGTTTGCATTCCTTTAACTTATCTCTTTACATTTATACTTGCATTTATCGCTCTATATTTATATTTGCAATTGTGTGTTGTGTTGCTTATATAGTTTTGATTGTGTTTGTGTCATGGATTGATGTGAACATTGATGTGAATATGTATTGTTGGTATAGAATTTATATAAACATTCTTCATATTATATCACGCTTGATCGGGTGATTTGATACGAAACATTTTTAAGATTTTAAAAGGAAAACGTATTCACCCCCCCCCTCTACGATTTTTGAAATGGGGAGGAAAGTATTTTATTTTCAAATAAAACCGATCTATGTATACGTTATTGTATCTAATACACAAAACGACGACAAGTGCTTTTATGTGTTATGCTATGTGATTATATGCACTTCTTTGTGTCTTAAGTTTGTTAATAGAAATTATTAAATGATCGTTGCTATTTGTAATTAAGCTAATTGAATATCTAAGCACATGTGCCATGTACACTATTCGTTTGTTGCTAGTTTTTCGGATTATGCATAACTAGAACTTATGCTAGATTTCATGCATTAAGATTGCGAAATTGTTCTTGCATTGCATGTAGGCATAGATCACTTAATTTACAAATGTTACATAAACATCTTGTAAATCTTTTCGGGTATGGGAATATACTTAGGAATAAGAGTTCAATAACTTGTCAAGTATATTATTAAATGTATTAAAACTAGTCACCTAAATATTTCCAACGATTTAATCTATTTTCAACAACACGATTAAATATTTTCAACAACTTGCTTTGTTTGACCTTGGGTTGGTTAAACAAAAGAAAAGATTGTATTAATACATTAATAACTAAGAAAAAGAGAATGCTTGTGCTTGCATGGTTCTAACATACACACATAATTATATTTTTTTTAAACATATAGTATTTTACAAAAGATGTGTGTTGTATCAAAATGGTTAGAAAACTCATACTCATAAAATGTCAAAAACTATGTATATTATACATAACAACAAATAGTTTTTCGCACAAGTAAAATTTACGACAATCTTGGAATATGAAATTAACTTATCATTATTAATCAACCTCACCTTACAACTAATCTTGGGATTAATGGAACACACTATTTAAATATTTATCTATTTTCTTTTAAATGAGTGTTCGTGAGGGTCAAGAAAGATTTCGAGAATATATCAATTCATTATTCAAATTATGATTGATATCTTTATTGAATCTAATTGACAAGTTTTCGTGTATGGACATGAAATCGGATTCTTATTTGTTTAGTTTTAAGATTATATCAAAATATAACAAAAGATATCATCTTGGATCTACATAACTCAATCACACTTGATTGATATGAAAATAATTACATCCTTTTCTAGATGAAAAGAATATGCATCGGATCATAACTCACACTTGTGTTGATGATGCCATATTGAGTCTACTTGTCCAATGGTTGTGTTCCAAATATTATACTAATATGTTTAATACATGCATAAAATACACAATGAATTAGGATTGACGACTTGGATGTTTCGTCCAAAATATTCAAGCAATTTACATTGCAATGCAATTGGTAAATGTGTCATTTCCGAAAAACCAAACACGAGCAAACTAACAACATATGTAAACTTTGCTCATACAACATAAAAGCACAACTCAAAGCTAAAATTCACTTTTAACTAAATTCTCAAATAAGAATAATATTCTTGTTTATTCACCTAGGATAACATGATGTTTGGGAAACATTATGTTTAAATAATTTATGAACTTCTCGTATTAAACGATCGATAAAGGATAATATATATCTTATGCATTTTATTTTCTTCGTAGCATAAATGGTTGTGTTACAAGAAAATACACTACATATAATTTATTAGAATTAAAAAACAAGTAAAAATAAATATATTCAAATACGTATTTAATTATAATATACAACATTGATAAGAATAATAATTTTAGAAAAGCATATTTGTTTAAAAATAAAATATGTATCTATTTAATCATTTATCACTAATGAATCACAAACTTAATTAAGATAAATAATCTTGATGAGATTCATTTCACATGACATGAAATGGAGAATTCTTAAAACATTCTCAATATAACATATTTGTCACAAATAAGCACATATTTTGGCTTTTGAAAAATCAAACACGTTAAATATCACATGTGACAACTACACATGTAAGATGACTAAGTATAAGACATCCATTAAATCAAGCAATATGTAATCAAAACCAAACAATCTATAGATCTTGAACAAAAGATTAAAACATCTTGTTTACGCTTATCTTAGAATTCTCAACAACTTGAAAAAAAAAAAAAATTTTTATTTTAGGATTATGCGAACCGAAATTAAAGTATGTTAGTTGAGTCATGTTACGCCCTTTATGAAATGATAATACAAACTTTATCTTTGCTACACTTCATTAGGCCAATATAAGAACTCTATTCTGTCTAACATGAGAATGAGTACTGGAGAATCTATTGCACTAGAAATTTAATTTGACCTAACTATTGAATTGCTTCCAAGAGTGAAGTTGGGTTCGGTGTATAACCCATAAAAATGGTCATGTTTAGCCTGAATTGAGCACCGCTAGTGATAGTCTCATATTCATTCTCTAATTTGATTAAATGGCTCTTCCTAAATATGCCTAATGATAGTCTACATCGATAGACTTTGTATATCATTAGGAGTACAGACTAAGCACGTAGAAATTAGGCTTTTCCTTAGTCAATCTAGACACAATGCACCTCAAATATGTGCTTTAATATTTCAAGATGATTACTTATTTCCATGTAATGCAATTATATGTCTTCATGATCTTGATGCTCAATGTTTGATTGCTTAGATACATATCTAACACTCCTCCAAGTAGGTTTGACAACTTAAATATTTCATCCGAAATATTCAAGTATCTTTAATTTGCGGTCGCAATCATTAAAGGTCATATCTGAAAATTCATATTCAAGCCTTTTAACAACATATGTTAAAATGCTCTTCCTAAAGCTAAAAGCTTACATCAACTTTCATGTGACAAAGGTCTTACGAGTTTCTACATAAGTGATTTGTAGCCTCCTTAATATACACACCTTAAGACTATGCACTTTCACTTTCATTAGTCTTTTCCATGCCCTTAGGAATGTCACGATGGTTTATCGTCATGCTCACCTCATACATAATGAGAATCGAACATTATCCATCGATCTTTGGATAGAAAACTCATCAAAAATTTTGTCATCATTTTATGATGGTATTTATTTAAAATTTTTCGGTATATATGTTATTTTGATGGTTTGAGTTATGCTCGCCCTCACAACAATTTCCAAAATGAATATAACTTTCATCGAAAAATTTTCGTCGAAAGACAACTTCGCCGCAAAAAACCCTCACAAATCACTACAAACGTGAACCTTTTAAAGTCTAGGTATAGGAATGATGAAACAAATCTTATAAACGTGTCATTCTCATTTTAATAGTCTTGTTACTATTAAATATATTCTGATAAATCTCGACAACTTAATCATTTCATCCAAAATGTTTAAGCATTTTTAATTCGCGAAATGCAAATTAAAATGTCACTCATTGTTCATGTCTAATTCGATCACACAAACCTATAATCAAGCCTCTATTATTAATATATTGGTATAATATCTTCCATCCAACATTTCCACTACCACCTTAAGACAACCTCGTACCTCGTCTGTGATTGTTTCTAATGAATAGTCGCAATACTCGAGAAGAGCTTATCATAACTTTGTCGATGAATACATCTAATGACTAACCGTCATCCGTCATGACATTGATCAAGGCTCATACGCTTCGTCTTTATTTCTCTTCATTCATTACTTTTTTATATTCCACAATTTTATGTCCGATGAGCAACCGAATTATAAAGGAAAGGAAAACACACATCTTCAACATATAGTCCTATAAACCTAACACTCTCAAGAAACTTACATAGGGATTCTTCATTCAACTAGAAACCACAAGTACACTTTCAACCATACACTCAAACCTCATAACTTTTATTCACTCTTGTTAGTGATCACTAGTTCTAGTACATCCCCAAATCACCAAAAGTGAAATGAAAAACCGAATCATCCTTACTACTATCAACCTCGATTCATCCACCTGTCACTTTCACAAGAAGATTCACCATGTAACCATTCCCCACAAGTGAATTTCGTAATGAAATGCGTCTCATCCTTATATCTCGACACTCATAAGCATGTGTGCCTATGTTGTCAAAAGCAAGTGAATTTCGTAATGAAATGCGTCTCATCCTTATATCCCGACACTCATAAGCATGTGTGCCTATGTTGTCAAATGCAAATGAATTTCGTAATGAAATGCGTCTCATCAAATCATTTCCACTGTTTAACAAGTGAAGAACACAAAGAAGATATTAAATCTTCAAAGTGTTGTTGAGTCATCACAATATCGTGTCTTTCATTTGTTCATTTCCGCTTTTGAGCAAGTGAAGAACACAAAGATGATATTTAACCATCAAAGAAACTAAAAATCACCATCATACCACCAAAACAACTCTTCATTGGCTTGACAAATGAAGACACTATAACCCCATCACCCAAGCTTCACGGGTCATCTCTTAGTGATCCAAATGCACCCTCTAAAACTCCATCTACCAAAGACACCTCATCCTCTTCAATTGACTACATACCAAAATCACCAACTCTTTCATTATCTCCTTCCATAATAGGCATAAAGCCAAAACCCTCTATGGTCACCCGTCGAAATCCTCCCCTAAATCCTCCACCAACCTCCAACTCAAGCACCCAACTCATGAAATAACTCTCTCACTATCACCCATTACACCACTTGTGAGTCATCACAAGTCAATGTCTTTCACTTTTCTTCACCATTTTTTCCACATTTTCACATTTGTTCATACAGCATTAACAACCAACAAACACTCCAACAAACTATAAGTCAACACCTTCCTTTTTCCATTCACGCTCATCCTTTCTTTTGTTTTGATGTTTTCCTTAACCATCATCTTATCATCAACATTTAGTTTGACCTAAAGTCTGACGATAATGTTTATCCTTAAACACCCCAAACATGAAAAGCATACATAATGCTTAACAAAGAAACCTTGAGGATTTAGGAATCTCTCAATACAATCCTTAGTCTATTCAAACCCATAATACTTCTTATCCATATGACATCTTGGAAGGAGTCATTCTCATAATAAGACTTGTTAGTCAAGTCTTAGTCCTTAAGCATGTATAAGTTAAATCTTATCATTGGTTCCTAAACATTTCCATGAATTCAGCATTCATCATTTTTCTTTATTTAGGTTGTTGTCTTTAGTGCCACATTTTAGAGTGCATATACCTAAAACATACATGATTTGTTTCCCACTAAGTGTCTTGCATATATATCTATCATCATTAATATATATATATATATATAGATACTAATATATATAATATATAATATGTGTGTGTGTGGTGTGTGTGTGTGTGTTGTATGTGATGTGTGTATGTGTGCATTTTTCTACTAACTCTTGTTTGTAGCACTTTTCTGTTGACTTAACTCGATTTCTTTGCCACCAATCAAGGGGAGCATACATCCAGGGGAGCATTTGCAAATGCCAAGCCATTACGTTTGTAACCATTAAGACATCCTACACATTTCTTGATATGTTAAGTTCATTACTTATTATATATATAATTTTTGTTGCACGTAACAACCTTTGATGTAGTTAAGATTTGCAACTAATTTGATACATGGAAGCCGCTTGAGTCCAATGATCAAGGGATGTCATTGTTAGGATGAGATTAGATTAGAATCAAGACTTCACAAGGAAGATCAAGCACGCCTCTTTGATGAAGAGCTGAAGTGTAGTAAGCAGTCTCATCTAGGAGTCCACTTTTTTTTTGTTTCGTACAAAAGGTGGAGAAGAAGTGAAATAAGTAACTTATAAATTTTACTATGAGTTATAGTTTACATATTTTGTCATCATCAAAAAGGGGGAGATTGTTGGTAGAAATATTATGATATTTAATCTAATAAAAATAAACATTCTCTTCATGTATTTGGTGATGACAAAACATGTATCTTCTATCAACATAATAGTAAAGTGCTTAAGAAACTCGTAAATCACAAATCATCATTCAAACGTCAACATCTTCGCCCGTCCAAGCTTTCTCACACACAAATTTAAGTTTGCACCCGACGTATATCACTAAAGGTATGAACAAACAAACTTTAATTTGTTGAATGATCAAAGAAATTTTTTTTTCCAAACCTTACATTTTTTTATAAAATGGGACAACCATTTTTAAAACATATACAAAACATTTTAGTATTTATAAGAAACGTTTTTTTAACACCCCCAAATTTACAACTCAGCGAAATATAACATTGGGGTGCTACTTCATAATACAAGCTCACGAGTCACGGTAAACGACTTTAAAAGAAACGTTTACCAATAAAGATTACATTCGATTTTATTAAAAAGATCAGAGTTACAAGGTCCCAATAGCTTTTAGAAAACTTATTTCCAAATAAGTCACAATATGACAATTTTCCTTTAAAAACATTTTTCGAATGTACAAAGTTCCGCAAGTCCACGTCCTTCGATATCCGCATTCCATCCCATCTAAGTAAGCAAACATATACCTGAGATAAACATGCTAAAATGTCAACAAAAAATGTTGAGTGAATCCATAGAGTTTATAAACAATCATTTTGAACACAAGCATAACAAAACATTTAATTCATAGAACAATCACAACGATGCTAGAGCCACGAACCGAACCTTAACCATGTGCCCAACCTGGAGTGATAGTGTTACATACTCCCAATACTAAATACAATATGTCTCTGTATGCCCTCGCAAGGAACATAAAAAAAAAAAAAGAAAAAAAAAAAAAAAAAAAAAAAAAATAAACTGGCCAGACATGTCGTTTAGGGCAAAAAAGACTATTATATTATTGCATCATCAGCGTTTACCGGTTATCGGCAATTAACAGTCCATGAAGGAAGGAGGGAATTAAGGGTGGTCATTTAGTGATGGGTGGATTGAGGCGCAGTGGTAGGCCATAAAAAAGTTTGTATATATAATTGGGGGGGGGGGGGTTTTGTTTTTTTTTTGTTTTTTTTGGGGGTTGTTTTTTTATTTGTTATAAAGTATAGGGATATTTTGTTTTGATAAGGGAGATGGGAGTTTTATACGATTATCTCCCACGCGGGTTTTTAAAACATAAAAAGATTTAAATGCGAAGCTATGAACTCATCGTGTATAAAAGTAGAAGATCGAGCGAGAAATCAACGAAGAAGACGAATGCCAATGATCAACCGCAAACTATAATAGTGGCGCGTAATTAAAACTTACACTTATAATAAAATGTAACGTAATACGAGTAAATAGATACATATTTATATATATCGGCATGTAATAATATCTTATGCTTAAGAATCCATGATTGAGAATCACAAAGAAGGTTACATCTAAAAATTCTGAAATTTTATCCGTTTTACTAGTTATTTGACGACGACAAAAGAAACACTAAATTACCACAACGGTCGCCCATCTTCCATTCCTAGACCCTTATATGTATTGAAAAGTTACTACGTTTTTCCCAAAAATTCCTAATATGTCTAACCATTTCAAAAATATCCAAAACAATATACCCAAAACAGGTCTGCTAGAACCTTCCAAAGTTGGAATGAGCAGACCCCCTTAAACTATACAGTAAATTCTAGAAAATTTCTGTAAAATCTTACACATTATGAAGATGCTACTATGTGAATTTCGTAGAAAAATATTAATTTTTGACCCGCCTGCACAGCACTTCTTTACAACTGAGTTTTGGACAACATCAAACACTATTTGACACAAATCTTGTAAACCCCCATTTGAAATATAACCCCACCTTTATAAGCATTGAAAATCGTTGAGGCCTAGTTCGTTAAAAAAGTAGACTTGAAGCACTTACTCATAGGGTCCTGCAAATCTAGAAAAGCTATTGGCATGAACAAGTTACACTACTCGCAAGATGAACTAAAATTCTGCACAAAACCATACGTGCAGAATTTTGCCGAAACAATTTTCCAATTTCAAATTGTCATATCTTTTTCGTTTTTAATAGTTAGAAGCTCTTCCTTATATCCAAACGATCCTTAGGACGAACACTATCATTCTAAACAATAAAATCTCTGTTTGCTCGACAATCATCTTGCCAATTTAAGCCTAAACTTTCTGGTCTAATTGAGGGTTATAAAAACCCTATCAAATCTCCAAAATTTCGCATCAAACACGCTTCCAATAATCTCAAACTAACCTATTGCATCTAATAACTCATTAAACTCGCCAAGTACATAAGAATCATAACTTCTAATTTATTTCATAGATTCTCAAACATAATCAATGTACATGCAAACCGATATATATATGTAACCAAATTTAAATTAAAGAAAATACTTACAAGAAGAAAAGGAATCAAGTAAATGATCAAAACCACAAACCCTTGTGGTTTTGATGCTTTGGCCGAACACAAGAGGGAACAAAGGAAGACCCAAAATCTTGATTTTGCTTCACCAAACTCATTAAAAACACTAATTATCAAATCCTTGATGATCTTCTTGCACCCAATTAGATTAAAACCATAAAAATTAAAAGTTTATAAAATCAATAAATCATTAAAACTTGATGCATGATGGATTTATTGTGAATAGGATTGATTAGGGTTAATATAGTAGTGATTTGGAATAGATTAGGAGGGATTTTAAGGATCAAGATTAAGGATGATGATGGTTTTTGGTCACTGTGTGTCGAACACAGTATGGAAAAGGAAGAGGAATGATGTTTTTTTTATCTGTGTTTATGTCGTGTGTGTGTGTGTGTGTGTTTTATATAAAAAAAAGAGAGTTTCGGGTTTATAAAAGTGTAAAATTTAATTGTTTTTTCCTTACAAATTGAATTGGTAAAAAAAATAATATTGCATATCGTTCTTGTTTTATTAAAAAAGGGAAGTAGAATTATGGTAGGACTTTATTTAGGAAAGTCTTATATATATCTAGTTGCCTAAGTTTTATAAAAGAAAATGTTGTAGGATGTTTATCGTGTTATTTAAACAAGGAAATAAATAAAAATAAAGGGAGTGTTTGGTTTTATGTTTTGCTGGAGCATAAAATAAATTAAGGAGGGTGTTTGGTTTAGAGTTTAGTAGGAGATGTAAAAATAAATAAAAGGAAGTGTTTGGTTTGGGCTTAAACATTTATTTAAAATGTTAAAATTGTAAAAATACCATTTTTTACGCGGTTCGACCAAACACGAAAAAGAAGTCAAAAAATACTAAAATGAAAATAATTAAGCTATCGAAGCTAAAATATGGAATTATTGATTTCTCGATCATTAAAATTGGATAATTATCCAAGTCGTAACACACGAATAATTTAAAATTGACTATTTTTATCAGGTCGAGCAAAAAGAATAAAAATGAATTCTAATTAAAAAAAATTGGCTCGTTCAAATATTGATCTTAAATTCAGAAATGTTACATTAATCTAACAAAAAAACCCCTACAACCCCTTTAGGGAGCGACGTCCCAGCGCTTTAATCGCTTTATTCGTCCCAATTTCACTTGCAATGAGTGAAAGATTTCATTCTCGAATGGATTCACATGTTCTCACATTATGGCCACACGACCTCGAGCGCATTTGGAAAATTTTCAAAGCGACAATCAATTCAAAAATCATCGGTGATCACACCGATCAAATCAAAACACATATCGTCCAACGGGTCTCGTTAAAAGAGATCACGTCATTATAAAAATCGTCTAGAGTATACATAACTCCATCGAAAGCGTTACAGCATTATTCAAAACAAGGCGCTTATCATTAAGCGTACAAAATCACATAATTGTATGCTCGCTAACCGTCAAGCCATGCAAATCATTTAGCTTCGGGGGAAAAGGCGTACCCCGCCGACCCAATTTTATTAAGTCATGCTTGCTAACAGTCAAACCTATTTCATCAAAAGAGAACTCATCGATGCAGAAATCATTCGGAGTATACATAACTTCATCGAAAGCACTACGAAATTAATTGAAACAAGGTACTTATTATTAAGCACATATAATCACATAACGGCATGCTCGCTAAATAGCCAAACCATGTCAATCAATCAATTCAATTACGTTGACTCATGCTTGCTAAATAGTCAAGCCATGATTAGCAACAATTTTCGACTTAATTTTGGCTAAGTCCAGCCAAAGAAAAGTTTTTAAAGTTACTGGATGTTCACGGGCCTGATAGCCATGGATACATACCCAAAAAGAGATTTTTAACATCACATGGTGCTCACGGGCTTTATAGCATATAATCACATAACGACATGCTTACTAGATAGACAAACCATGCCAATCAATCAGTTCAATCGCATTACACATGCTTGCTAAATAGTCAAGCCATGATTAACAATAAATAATTCCGGCTAAGACCAGCCCAAGAAAAGTTATTAAAGTTACAGGATGTTCATGGGCCTGATAGCCATGGATGCATATCCAAAAAGATTTTTATCATCGTAGGGTGCTCACACGCGGATCCATACCCTATCAAATGGTCAAGTTTGCTTATATTATCAAACCTTGAGCATTCTTCACGGTGCTTCAGGCACGATCGTCACCGGCCCGGGTTCCATTCGTGGATTTATTGAGCTCGCACACCAATTGCGACCGCTCCTACCCGACTCTGTCTCGTGTCTTTCAACGAGCATCGAGGACCCTTATCCGTGTCTTTCAACGGGGGGCTAAAAATCTGGGTATGCGTTACCCACGATCGGACGTCATTTCACAATGCCGCCTCGTACGACCACTCGACTAAAATCACATAACACGCAAACACATAGCAATCAAAAATTTTGAACATAATTTTCAACTATGGCTATCCGTCGTTGACCATCGACGATCAATGAGGATCGAGTCAAGCACAAGGACTCCTCAACTGAATAAACAGAGACGGCAAACGGGATTGTCTTTTATCTACCGCCATAAAGTCCGCAAACTCCAACTGTCCATCGCGTACCGTTTTATTCCCTACGGAAAATGATGACGGACGACATCACTATGATTCGGTAGGATCCGACCATTGTGCTTGGCTCTCGCGCCGAAGGCTCTCCTTTTGAGCCATCCTTGTGTGACTCTACGTTGGTATCCGAGTCACCACTCTACGTTGGTATCCGAGTTCACAAGGCAGAACAGGAACAAATCAAACACCTCGAATTCACAACTCGAGCTTGTGTAGGATTCATCCGTAACATTAGATGACCGAACATATACGTTTCGGGGGTAGAAGTCTTATTCACGATTACGGTTTTATTCAACAAGGATGATTCACAGTTTGACGTAGAAGAAACTTTCCTCTACGGACGTCGTTCGACATATCGGAAAAACGAAAGAAAGATGATGTAAGATACATTTGATGTGGGAGAAGTCTTTTTCACGGTTATCGATTGGTAAAACCGGAGTGATTTTTGTTTTGTCGTAGGATGATTTCCTTCACAATTATCGATCGTTGTAACAAGAGAAAGCACAGTAATACGCATTTGATGTAGGGGAAGTCTTTTTCATTAGCCTCGGAGTTACTCGAACTCGGCTTTCATCCACTTTGGCAGTCTTCTGATCTCGTTAAAATTCCTTCTCAGTGTCGGTATCAGGTTTCTTTGTATTTCATCACCAACATTGTGATTTAGATGGGATTTCACACGTTACACGTGACACACGGAAATACTTTCCGGAATTATTCGGTCAAGGTGACTTTCTAAGTCAACACCATCCGAAAGAAAAGATTTCAAGGAACGCAAGAAAATTCGGACTTGTTCTTACGAAATCGAATCAAATAGGATTACTTGCATAAGGATCCACTATTTAGAAGCGTTCTCACCCAAACATTTATCCAAAACCACTAGTTTAAAGGCGACGATTAATCCGACATAGCGTGGCTCTTCCTGAATTATGCATAGTTAGCTAGGCTATGCATAATTGAGGACCAAGCGACGATACATCCGTCCTCGTCAAAAAGAAAACTTTTCGATTATTACACACCATATATGATGATGAAAGTTTTTGACCTATCCTTGAAAATAAGTAAATCATTTGACATAGAAATGGGAAATAAATTTTTTTTTACCTCCATTTCGAGAAACACGTCAACTATTGTTCATTCATTTTTGGGAAACACATTTTTGCTTTGTCTTCTTGTGAAAATCGACGCAATTTGGCATTTAGTTTGATAAAACATTTCATAAATTATTGTATATTTTTGGAATAAATTGTTCATAAAGTGACATTAAGGTGGTTTGGGATTAAGGATCATAGCAAGTACAAGAAGTAGTAAGTCAAGAATCAATGCAATCGAATGAGGTAAACGGGCGATATATTCGCTAACTGGAATTGTCCACACTAGGAGTCAAGATACTCCTAAGATACGACAAGTGTCTCGAGGTAACAACAACCTCTACATATATATCATGAAATGAACAACGAGCATCATCACAAGTGCTGAAGTAATAACGATCATAATCTCCATAATGAAGCCAGGGGTAGTACACACGCTCCCTAACCATACATCCAATATCCAGAAGGTTATCTCCATTGTTTCGCGTTACAAGTACATTCCACCAAACATGGTTTCCAATAACAAGAAAAGAATTAAAACTCACACTTAGAATAAAGTGTAACGTAATACGAGTAAGATAGATACATATTTACATATATCGGCATGTGGTAATATCATATGCTTAAGAATCCATGAGACAACATACTTATTATTTCTATTCGTTACACATTTTCAGAATTTTACGCCGGCTTTACTAGTAACTTGTTATCGCTTAACGACTTGCTAAATGGTTTTAACTCTTGCTTATATACTTCTTCCCTAGACTCATATGTATCTTAACTTACTCCTGCGTTTGCCCCAAAGATTCTAAGTAAATCATACTCTTTATAAACACTAGCATGCAATTACAAGTTCAAAACAAGACCTGCAGAAACTTAGCAAAAATTAGACAGTAGCAGACCCCTTTAAATATTTTATAAAAATCCAATAGGTCACACATATCATAGACAAGCTCCTGTTCAAATTTCATCTAAAAATATTAAGTTTTGACTCATCTGCACACAACATCTTTACAAGTGAATTTCTGGACAGCAAGTACTGTTTTGACACTTAATCTTGTACAAAGGGGTTGACTCACTTTTACATTCTGAAAATCGACGAGGCCTAATTCGTTGGAAAGTAGACTCGAAGTAGATAGTTTTAGGGTCCTGAAAACCTAGAAAAGCTTTGGACACGACCAAGTTACGACGTCCGAAAGTCGACTAAAATTCTGCTACAAAATGGACTAGTGCTGAGTTTTTGCCGAAATAATTCCTAACTACAAATGGTCATATCTTTCTCATTTTTAAGAGTTAGAACTCATATTGAAACGATCAATGGGGACGACCTCTAACATTTTAAACAACAGAATCTCAGTTTACAACATCACTAATTTGCCGAATCATAAGCCAAATTTTCTGATCTAAATGAGGGTTCCATAACCCTCTCAAATCTTCAATATTTCGCATCAATTTCACTTTCACTAACCTCAAGCTAACCTATCACCACTACTAAATCACTCAATTCACCAACAACATCAAAACCATAACATATAACCTAATCCATGGATTCCTAAACATAAAGATAACACATGCAAATATATACATAATCAAATCAACATAAAAATTAAATAAAACACTCACAAAGTGCAAAAAATTTCTTTGTTATAAGGAGTTACGGGCTCCATTTTATATCTAAACGTTCGTAAAAATAAACTTGATCTTATTTTAAAATCAAAAATAAGTTTTTATGAAATCTCGAAACTTGAAATACGTGTCCAATTTTCTGCTCAAGACCGCGTATTATGAAACGCGCCAAAAGTTTATTTTTGACCCAAAAATCATCAAGATTAAACCCACCTATACACGATATTCAAATCGTTTAATTTTTCCAACAACGCTTTCAATCTAATCTACGCAAGTTCTCGACGGATTTCATCACAAGCATTTATCAATAACGAATTAAATCGTGAGAACAAAGATTATACTAGTAATAGAAATTACTCACAATGT
>BQNB010137593.1:0-14536 GCA_026074375.1 Tanacetum coccineum
TCAGTGAATTTAACTCTTTTGTCCTTGTTCTTTGGGGTCACAGCCACTATTTTTTTACCAGAATAGTTGATATTAGGGCAGGTTTTACTGATGTTTGTAAGCAAATCCTGAATTCGTTTAGTATACCTACAAGCAGATTCGAAGGGATGATCTAGTAGATAATTAGCTTTAACATGTTCTACTAGATCCCTAAGAACTGCAGCTTCTTCCTGAGTGTGCTTAATATAGGCAGAGTGAGCTGTCCTATTATTCAACAATTTTGGGGTTATTGGTTCCACATCATTCTTAAGCATCTCTGGATCAATAGTGCGTTTCGTAACATCATTATCAACTAGAGCTTTTCCTTTAAGTTTTCGTAAATCACCCTTGAGAGCTATGATTACCAAAACTTTTTTCTGAAGACTAGCATTTAAATCAGAGATTTCCACAGACTTTAGATTGACTTGATTAATTAAATCGTCACACTGTTCTTTTGATCGAATACGTGCTGGTTTAATCGAGTCATAAAGTTGCTTATAGGTGTGTTTCAAATGCTTATTCTCAGCGAATAAAGCTTTGACAACACCCTAGATCCAATTCAATATTTTTGTTTCAATCCTCCTTTTAAGTCCATTCATTAATCTTTCTCCTCATTTATTTTTCACTAAAGATTTAATTCTCTCTGTTCTAACCTTTTTTAAGATCGTTTGTCTTTTCTCTAACTGAGCTTTCAATTCATTTAATTCAAACAATTGATCAAAACTTAGAGCACTTTGATTTGAAACAGAATTGTCCTTTTGAAAAATTTCCTGATTAAGTTGAGTATCAACTTCTAAAGAGATGCAATGTTTTTCAAGAGTGGTAAAACTTTTGAACAGTTTACGTTAAATCTCTTGTGCAATGAAATCCTTTTTGTTAACGAAGACTCTTCTTAAGAAGTTTTTACACACTTTTCCACATTCATAGCACATATCACAAAAGCATTGTACACGAGAATAATTCATATTTAATGTTCACGAATATCTTTGTTAATGACTTGTTCCAAGAGTCGTTCGTTTTCGTTCAAAACTTGATTCATTTTAACTTTAAATGTTTTTGACTCTAAACGATGTTGTTCCACAGCCTGTTCCATTTGATGAAAGACATTTTGGACTTCAGAAAGTTCATCAATCAAATATTGATCAAATGTATTAAATAAGTCCTTCAGAACTTTTACAAATGGAATTATTTCATCCCTAAAACAAGCTTTTAATAATGTTTTGAACCCTTACGACCCCTCAGAGATGGTCTGTAGCCGTGGTTTACTTTTTTCTTTGATAACCACCGTCAAAACCAGCAAGATGGCATGTAAGTTTCTTTCAAAATCGTATAAACCAGTCTGACTTAGGAACGTTCTTTGGAACCTCAACTTTGGTGGGTCTACTCTAGAACACTGAGTAGGATCTGGAGAATTCATAGTATTCTGAGGACCAAAAGGCTTGTTAGAGATAATTTCAGTTTGTGGAACAAATCCGTGTTGTCAAAAATCTTAAGAACTTTGTTAAGGACAACATAATCGACTGGTGTAGTATTGACTTTCTTTTCTAACATCATATGATCCTTTTGTTTTAAAAGCATTTTTGAACGACCCTCTTCAGCAAGCATTAGGGTCTCTTTGGAGTCAAGAATCACAATAGCACTCGTATTCTTAATGATATTACCATCATAAAGCTTTGGTTCAACTGCATGACTTTCTTCAGATAGAAAGGATTTTGAAAACCTAGAGCATGTTTAAGAGTATGATCATAGAAAAAACTGAGTTTTTGTCCAACATTAAACAGTTTGTGCCGATTGATCTCTTTAAAACAATATTTCTAGTATGTTTGATCTTTTTTGAACGCTCTCTATATCGATGTTCCTAGTATTCTTCTTTCTTAAAATCATTTTGAGAAGAGTTAACTCTTTTGCTTTAAAGATTCCTTTACTTTTAAAATGTTCAGAAAGAGTTTGTTTAGATGATCAGTCACTACAACAGTGCACTTGTAAACTGAAACAGTTATCATTACTTTTACTCCTTAAGGAAGTCAACATTTTGTCATTCTTTGATCAAAACTATAACTTGTTCCGTTAATATCGTTCAATGCGCAGCAGTTAAAGTATCATTGATACTTTTATTGTCCAGATTTATCTTGGTACAAATTAAACTACATGAGGTTTTTCAGTTGTTACAATCACAGTATAATAACAGTGCATCTATGTTGTGTAGAAGAGTATAGAATTCTAAAAAACAGCTGTCCTTTTGTGATTCTCAAATCCACATACTGAGAATTAAGGAATGATATTGCTATCAAACACATCCACATGGTTAATTTTGAGTCTTTGAATGGTTTCATAACCTTTGACAGTTTAGAAAACGGATCTCGCCTACACAGCTTGATAATCCCCCCCATATTATTATTCACATTTATCAGTATTTGTACCTCAGCAACAGACATCTGAACATAAAAGAGATGAAATTCCCCGTCCATGACGATAGAAAACTTTGGCATGTTAAATGTTATCGACAAATCCACAATCTGCGGTCATATACATGGAATAAATGCCAAAAATAATCAAAAACGATCAGGCTCATCAAAAAATCTTAGTATATATTACTATCCAAATCAATCATCCTAAATCAAATCAACATCATGTATCATAGCAATCAATATATCCATAAATCAATCATTTCCATATAAAATCAAATCATCATCGTTAGGATTCGGCCCCCCCCCATTTTTTAATTTGTGGGAAAAAAATAAGCAATCATTGGTGGGTATATGACAGTCTGTAGTGGCTTGACCTTTTTCAATTTCTGGATCTGCCAATAAATGCTAGATCCTCCACTATATAGACTTTTAAATTACCGTTTGCCTTGACTTGTACCAACAACACTTTATCCTAAACCATGAATCATCTCGTAACCACCTTGATTTTAGGTGCAGCTGTTTAGACATTGTCCTTCCCCGTTTAGCCGTATGTAAACAAATAACAGTCCTTTGTTTGCCAGAATTACTTACACTCACTCCTAGAGTGTAGGTCCTTGTAGTACCCATAGCAAAATAAGTTTGTCTCCCCTGAGTTGGTTGTAACGTCACTCTCCCATCATTAATGGTAGCTTTTTTGCTTAGGTTTGAAACGAATCTCTTATGCTGGTTATAGGTAGTAGGATAGATGTGAAGTTGTCAATACAAGTCAAGAAAGACATCATGGTAATTGATGCAATCAATGGGATCATTACTTTCTGGAATACTAAAACATAAGACCTGAGTCCTAGTTATGTAAATTTAAGATTGTTTGGATAACTCTGGGGAGCAATTCTCAATGAGGGAAGGAAGATGGTGTGAATAAATGTTGGTGATGGAACTGATGATTGATAATCATTAGATGGTATAGTGATTGAAAAGGTGGTTGATGATTGATTATTTGATATTGTTGAGACTGATAAGGGTGAAACCAAGCTGATGGAGACTGACATGGTGAAACTTATGGTTTGAAAATTAAGAGTTTTTGGTATGAGTGCTGATGAGTTGGGAAAGGAACAGTCATGTATTTGATGGGTTGCAACCAAAAGCAAGCGAATTTGAGGTTGCGTTCATCAAGCATTAAACGAACCTCATTGCATGAAATCATGTTGTCCCAAAATAAGCATGGAAAGCTGATAAATGTTAGTTGTATGCAAATCCTGAACCAGTTTGACATCAGTCACAAATTTGCTCCACTCAGGAGGAAGAATATTCAAAAACTTGGTGTTCACTTGAAATTGTTCCAGTTTCATATTATAAATGTTCATGTCGTTGAGTAGTAGTGAAAATCTCAAGTAGAAATCACGTAGTGTTTACCCCTTTCTTATAAGAAAACTACCAAATTCAACATGAAAGCATACACTCTCTTTCTGTTTCGTCAATAAATCCTTGGCATAATAAGTGAATTCCTTTCCCAAGTTCCTTGGTGACTTTAATTATGCTAACCAATGCATAGACCCTCAAGTGGGAGTCCCTTGGAGAATGAATATAAGTTCCCTTGATATCCAATCATCCTTGTATTGCTTCTGTACAGATCTTACTCAGAATATGTTCTTTGGTCTTAAGACACTCTATTTTTCCTCAATTAGAGGCCAGAGATTGGACCATTATCAAATGATTCAAGAATAAATCTTCCATGTTTCTATTCATTCAATATAGCGCCATTAATGCTTTTCAAGAATCGTACAAATCTTTTTTCCAACAATAGGAGACGATTATCATCACCATGCCCCGACAGAATTGCTTGTGCAACAATAGTCGTCATTGAGAAATTTAGTATATATAAGATTATTGTCAGATCCAAAACGTGTTAGAAAGAAATTGTGTTTGATAAAGGTTGACTTTTAAGTGTTTTAAATACTTAAAACTACACAGGATTATTAACAATTCTTGACAAAACCACGGGAAAACCACGTTAATTGGTTTTTTGACGGATTTTACAGTCAAAGAATAAACCGTATAATTTGGAAAAATGATTTGTTCGGTTTCTATTAAACGTGACTAGTTTCGGTGTCTTTGGAGTTGACGATCGGATATCACTAATTAAAACTAGATCGTACTCACTGTAACAGACTAGATCGGTACACATCCACTGAACATGTAATCTAGATCGTTCTCAAGGAAAATAACAGATCGGTTCTCATGAAAAATACTGGTTCATTCTCATTGAAAAATACTAATCGGTTCTCACTGAAAACTTACTAGTTCGGTATCTACTGAAGAAAAAACTAGATCGGATACTCACGTCAAAAAACAAATAACAAGATCGGTTATCACTAAAGAACACTAGATCGGTACTAAAAAAAGTATCTAAATCGGTTGTCTCTCGAAACCCACCTTTTCAAAACTCAAAAAGACACGTTTTTGACGATTGTTTTTCAAAAATTTTTGTACCAAAAGTGTTACTAAGCCTATGGGACAGAAGAAAAATTGAAAACGATTAAAGTTTTTTAAGCCAAAAAATTTTAAATCAAGATTTTGACCTTTATAAAGCTAACGAACCCAAATGACAC
The DNA here is from genome assembly GCA_026074375.1 of Tanacetum coccineum. Classification (NCBI taxonomy): domain Eukaryota; kingdom Viridiplantae; phylum Streptophyta; class Magnoliopsida; order Asterales; family Asteraceae; genus Tanacetum; species Tanacetum coccineum. Next base: position 5,036 of record BQNB010137593.1, read on the forward strand.
AAAATAAGAGATTTTCGTTTGAATCTAAGCACACACACCTATATCCAAGGATACTAGATCAAAGCTACCTATGTAGATGATCTTTTAGTGTGGAATTTAAGCTTAGAAAACAAGAAAAAATCAAAAGACGTGGCCCTTTTTGAAGTAAAACACACGAACCAAAACAAAACACAAAATCTAAGCACACCACTCCATGGCTCTTGATACCAATTGAAGACTAATCTAATAAAACATTACTAATTGAGAAGGAAATAGAGGTCAAATCTAGAAAGAGAGTGTGTTTGGATTAACACTTAGAGAGAGAAAGTAAACATATAAGAGAACTTGTATTAGTGTGTGAAAAATAAACAACCAACCACCTCTCCAAGGCATGGAGAGGTGTATAAATACCCTAATAAGGCCGGCTATGGATGGGCTTACATGGGCTTTTCCTAACTTAGCCTATTAAGGTTCCAAAATACCTAAACGAGCTAACGACAGTTATCTATGGAGTGACCGATACTTTCCTAGGATTTTCGTATTCCTAACAATGTTTAACCAACCAATAATATGAATCAATTAAGTAAATATCTAAACTAATAGAAAATAACAATCACAACAATATAAAGAGACGAGAGAAGGAACAATCAAACTAAGACACCAAGATTTATAGTGGTTCAACTACGAAGCTCTTCTTCGCCCTACTTCACTCCCTGAGTATCCTACTCCGATGAAAAAAAAAATTTCACTATGTCAACAAGTCCCTTCTGCGGAGAAAACGTTTACAGCAACCGCTACGTCGCTGATGTATTTTCCGACACTAAGCTAAATTTCTAATTTGTCTAAGACAAGGTCAAGAAAGGTGGCAAGAGATCCTAATCTTAGCTAGAACCAATCTACCACTTCATAATCAATACACGATCACTATATCTACACTATTGAATTTACACAATATTCGAATCACGCATATATACAAGATAATAAAAAAGAGATTTGATACTTAGAAGAAAGGAGGAGAGATCACTAATCAACACTTCGTTTCTTGGAGAATACGAGTGTTCTTATCTTGCACTTGAATGAGTGGGAAGAGATGAGAAGAAGAGATTAAATCACTTGATACAAAAATCAAGAGAAGTTAGTGATCAAGATATTTAGTGAGAGAAAGAAGATTTTTAGAGAGAGAAAGAAGTGTGAGAAAATTCGTGCAAAGAGGTCTGATTTTTTGCAAGGAATGGAGCAGTATTTATAGGCAGGGAAATCCAGACTGTCACTAGGCGGAGGTCCGCAGATATATAAAAAGGGCCGCTAGGCCTAATAAGGGGGTGCCCAGTAAGACTAATATCGCCTCCCATTTTTGTCTTTTGTGGGGGGGGGGGAAATATTGTATATGGTAAATGAAGCTTCCCGTTATGGGGGGAAATTTGAATTTCAAATTTTAAAGTTTTTAATAAAACTTTTCTTTTAATTAGAAAATATTTTGTATAATTAATTTTGTGAAATTCTTTTGTAAAAATGTAATGGATAAGAGAAAAAACAATTTCTGATCACTAAACATACTTTAATGATATTGTTTGTACATTTCCATATAGTGATTACAAATCTTAGAAATGGAATTTTTACGATAAATAATTTTGTAAACGTTAATGTATCGTAAACGTTTTTTACATTTGTTATTATCAAAACTTTGAAGAAGGTCAAATAAATAAGAATTAAAAAATAACGTTTTTAGGACATTATTTGTCATTAACGCAATCTCCCATTTTTTGAATGAGTGAACCCAAAATAAAAAATTTTAAAAAAACACATTTTGTATAAAAATAAAAAGTTACAAAATCATTAAATATAGTTTTTGTTTCCATTTTCTCCCCGTTTTTTTTCGAATTTAAAATAGGATTGATCGTCGAGTAGTTTGCAGGAAGAAAGAAATCGACGATATCAAGACCTCCCCCTTAATGTATAGTCTCCGTCCCCCTACGTTCGGGGGCACCAAGGGATCTGACTCTACAAAATGTTTGCTACAAAACAAAGGTTAGTAGATAACAAGTGCAAGACAAAAATCTTTTAACCAACACATGTAGATTTAAGTCACCCAAAAGAAAAAAAGAGTATTTTCATTCGACAATCAAGAAACTCATACAATAGTAAATGCAACTAATACATTCATACAACATAAGATATAACTAGAACTAATACAAGATAATAAATCTATAAGACACACTACATACTTAATGATATAAAGAGAGACAATACTACATAAGTCCTAAATGATTCATGATTCATAAAGAATGACTTTTTGAGCAAAAAGGTTTAGGGTGACACGTTTATGAAGATTTTTGAAGCCATTTCAAGGTGGAGGTGGAAAGTGTAAGGTGACTGAGGTAGTGAGAAGATACTCAAGATGAGCAAACATGCGTTCATTCTCATACTCTTAAGTTAAGAAAAAGTTCGGTATGAAAGAACATATGCTAAGTTGACACCCAATGGGTAGTCATGGTAGTTTTAGTAAAGAGGATGACCCAATGATATGTTGTTTGAGGTTTGTGATGGAGATGGTTGGTGATGGAGATGTCATGAATGTGATCAGAGGAGTTGATTTGGTGACAAAGAGAGTATGATATCCAAAGAAGATGAATTGAAGTGGTGGAAGGGTTTAGAGGTGAAACGCCCAAATTATACATTGTTTTCGACAGCGTTAATTGCATATATTTGACAATTCTCATGAACTTTTTGTAATTCTTAAACAGTATAATTTGCTATAATATGTCTAAGTGATGTGTCGTGGAAGAAAACAGAAGAATACACAAAGAATTGAAGCTTAAACGAAGAAAGAACTAAAGCTGAATGCTCTCCGACACCCACTAGTACAAAAAGTGGATTTGGTCACACATGGGCAAAATGAAACGGCCACACATTCACATATTTATGTGGCTAAAGTACATAAAAATAGACAACATTTATACTAATTAGCCACACAGAAAATTATTGATATGTGTGACCATGTAGAACAGTAAGATTGCCACACATTGAACATTATGTTGCTAAAGGTAACTGGTAATGACTTATAAATTTAAGCCACATATGAATTTTGAATGTGACAAATACAAGTAAGCTTAAAGTCAATAGATCACGATAAACATATAAATAGTGAACAAAGTAAAATGTCACACACTAGACCAATGTGACCAAATATTGGCAAATATGTGTTACATGATGAAGTAATTTTTATGTGTCTAAATCATCCAGTCAATTTTTCACACATTATTTAAGGGGTGACTGCTAGCATTTGCAAATAATTTAGCCACATATGAAATTGGGCGACTGCCTGACAAATGAAAATAAGGTTTGAATCATTAGTCCACGATATACAAGTAAACACTAGACTGACAAATAAGTGTAACATACTGAACACTGTGACCACATGCCATATATGGTCACACTAAATGTTTTGTCACACATTATTTAAGTGTAGCCAAAATACAGTACATATGATCACGTAAAAGGATAACTAAGCGGTTCTTTCAAAATAAATGAAAAACTTAATGTTTTGGGTGGGTTATTTCCCTCCCTAATTTTCATTAGCTTGACAAACCCTAAACTTTTTCCCCCTCTTCATTTTCACAGCCCCAAACCCTCTAAGATTCTCTGCCGCTTAACACCACCAGTAAACCAATATTGCACACCATATCCATCACGCAACCAAGCCAGCAGACTAATCGAATTAGGTAATTGATGTTGTTGTTAAGTTTGATTAACCTTTTACTATAGTTGTTTTTGTTCAATTAACCTTTTCAATATCTCATTATTGTTGTTGTTAAGTTTGATTCTGGAATAAGTTGGGTATGTTTATACGTTTTTTGTATTGTTAGGTAATGAAGTCTTGATTTTGGATTGAAATTGTTGGAATTTATTGTTGTTTTAAGCTCTATGTGGAACTTTTTTGCCTTACTCTGAACCTGCTGTTTGTTGAGATAAATGGGTGTTTGGCTGTGGTGTTTGTTGTCGTAAATGGGTTGTTTTGATTTCCCCAAATATAGTGTTTTGTAGTTGCTACATTAAAGATAATGTGAAAGTCATAGTCTCTTAATGATTAGCTTGTTTGATGTAGCAATTAAGTGATTTTGTTTCAGAATAACGGCTGAACACAAAAGTATTTTTATCTCACGGTGCACCAAATGTATGATTTTGTTGCAGAGCAATCTTGAAGGACTAAGTTCTTCTCTAGAGTTCATTCAGTCACAGGAAGTACGTATAACTTTGTAAATTTTATCTTTAACGTGGACTTGATATCAACTATTTTTACTTATTTAAATTTTCTGCTTTGTCAGTAATATTAACAGAACATAGCCTGACATCTGTCTTTGTATCCACTTTGTGTTCAAGGATCTCGAAACAAAAAAGGCTGATGCTTGTCTTGAATGCTCTTCAATGGTAGAACGCCAACCAGATTCTCATGGTGCACATGGTGGCTGCTAGTTTAAGGTAAGCTTATTTTATGCGCTTAATAGCTTATTCTACAGTGGAAAAGCTATTATGCACTTTGAATATGTCTGGTTAAGCTTACGTCAAAAGGCTTACATCATTTTTGGGAAGAAATTAAGCTATTAAGCATAATCAGTTAGATTGGGAGTTCTAGAAACACATAAGCTTACCCAAACACCCCCATAATATACCCTTGAAAAGATTAATTAGTTATAGCTTATTTCGTTTATGCTATTATCCAGTTTAACTACTGATTAGCTTATTAATGTTCCCCCCTAAGATTTTTGTAATTGCTATAAAATTGTTCTTTTCCTCTGAAACACACAGGTGTGAGGGTGTTCTAAAGATCGAAGACGCACTGAATGGTCTTGAAGTTAATGAATATGAAGGGAACCAGATTAGGTTGTCTTTAAGAACATATATTCTGGACACCGATTTGCCTGAGCATATATCTTTCGCTCCCTTAATCTGTCTGTTTGAATACAGGTTGTCCATCGAGTATGAAGACAGAGATGAGATGATTGTGGTGGAGTTGATGCTTTCATTAAGTTACCTCAAGGGTGGCCAATTGCTAATTATACATTGAAGTTATTATCTTTAAAAGGTTCAAGTCAGCCTTCAAAGGAGGTTACTCTCAGCTTTATTTTCAAAGTTGAGGTTAGTCGTTCATTTCTAACTGTGTGTTTCGTTTTAGCTCTTACAAATATTTCATTTTCCTGATTCAAGGAATTATATAGTAGTAAAGTTTATCATTTCAACCCTTTTGACGGGTAGACTGGATTATAGTGAAATGGGTCAATCGGGTCATAACTTTGTGTACAGAATTATCTATAACATGTGTACTCAGAGGCCTCCTTATGACTATAATTATCGGCTGTATGACTATAATTATCGGCTGTATCGAGAATGCGAAGGCGAGCAGATCGATCACTATTTGGACTCTAGCAGTCGGCCAAAGCTCATAGAGGTTAGTCTTTCTGATATATGTGCATAGTTGCAAATATATGGAGCATAAACTTTGAGTTCAGGCCACCTAATAATTACTAGAGGTTCATGTTTGTGCTTTTTCTTATCCTTTACAGAAAGTGCAAAATGAATTGTTGGTCAACTATAGCACTCAACTAATCGAAAAATAACATTCTGGGTGTTGTGCATTGCTTCGTGATGATAAGGTATTCTTAATTTGCATTAATTATTTTGTTTCGGATATGATGATTAGCGAATAATTTGTTTTATTATCTAACAAATAGGTGGATGATCTTACAAGGATGTATAAGCTCTTTTCTAAAATTCTCGAAGGACTCGGACTGGATCCTGTTGCTAAAATGTTCACGCAGGTGTGACTTTTGCTCATAGGAAGTAGTCTAACCCAAGTCTGATGAAATGCTGACATTTTGATTATGCTTTGTGTCAGCAATGTTACGCAGAATGACTGGACTCTAGTCTACCAAGCCTGAGATGAAGCAAGCAACAAGGTATTATGTCTCCCCCCCTCTATTCTCTCCTGAGGGAAGAACTTTGGTGAATCTTTATTGGCTGAATTACTGATAATCATTTGCTGATTATGAACATGCTTGTATATCCAGATTCAGTTGGCATTTTATAATTAACATGCAACTTTACTATTTCTTAGTTGTCATAATGCATTATGCTCATTAAGAGTAAGAAATAAAGGGTTCATCAAAACAGAAGTGAAATATGCTTGTCCGCAAGCGCAGGTGATATTTGGCTTACAATTCACTTAGAAAAAGTTTACCCAGATAGCTGATCCACAAATACTAATCTATTAACATGGTTGACTTTTCAGGTCTTTGTGAAAAAGTAATTGACTTGCATGACAAGTTCATGTCATATGTTGTTGACTGTTTCTCAAATCACAACCAATTTCACAAGGCCTTGAGAGAAGCCTTCCTGGTTTTCTGCAATAAAACTATGGCTGGTTGCTCTAGTGCGGAGCTGCTGTCGGCATATTGTGATAATATCCTCAAGAAGGGTAGCAGTGAGAAACTTAGCCGCCTTCATATTGAGGAAACCTTGGAGAAGGTATACCCTTTGCCGCCTTCATATTGCAATCAATGTCAACTCAATTGACACCACCAAATGTAAGACATTTTTTATGTTGTTAACAATTTCATTTTCTAATTAACACTAACAGCACTAACTTATACACTAAGGAGTACTAACTAACAAACAGTACTAACTTATACACTAGCAGTATTAACTTCTTCAGCAGCATTAACTTCTCTGAGCAGTCTTAACCATGAGCAGTACTAATATTCACTAGCAGTACTAACTTTGTACTAGCAGTAGTAAACACTTAGCACCTCCAAGTACTAACTTCGATCCAAAGGTACATACCTGTGTTTTATCAACCTACATATATATAATTCTTCATATTTAATTCAGTGTTTGATACACGCGGCTTTTGTTTCCTACATGCAACACCTCCAAGTACCATACAAATGAATGTTGAGAACAAAACTGCACCTAAATTACATACGAAGCGCAAAAACATTTACGTCTCTAGTGATGCAATGCAAAGGCAAGCTAAAAAGAAGAGTCTTCAGAAGTCCTTAAATTATTGAGAATTTTATTATGTACGACATTACAATTTTATATTTGGTTCAGTTATATACATTCCAGTTTTATTGTATTTGAATTTGTTTTGATATATATTGATTTCTTAAATGAGACTAAAAGATGCTATGTCCACTTATTAAAACATTTTGGTTACTGTTGCTAAATTTCTTTGTGTGACTAAATATTACAAAAGGCCACACAAACATAAAATTCATGTGGCCATTGGATGAACAATAGTCACACAAAATACACATTTCTTCACTTTAAACAGCATATGGTCACACTTATTAACACTTTTGGCCACTTTATGCTTAATTGTATGTGACTAAATACCCAAAACAAACATGCTTTGTGTGACTAAATATTACAAAAGGTCACACAAACATAAAATTCATGTGGCCATTGGATGAACAATAGTCACACAAAATACACATTTCTTCACTTTAAACAACATATGGTCACACTTATTAACACTTTTGGCCACTTTATGCTTAATTGTATGTGACTAAATACCCAAAAAAACATGCTTTGTGTGACTAAATATTACAAAAGGCCACACAAACATAGCATTCATGTGGCCATTGGATGATCAATAGTCACACAAAATACACATTTCGTCAGTTTAAACAGCATATGGTTACACTTATTAACACTTTTGGCCACTTTATGCTTAATTGTATGTGACTAAATACCCAAAACAAACATGCTTTGTGTGACTAAATATTACAAAAGGCCACACAAATTAACTTCATGTTGACCCAATTGGATGAACAATAGTCACACAAAATACACTTTTACTTCACTTTAAACACCATATGGTCACACTTATTAACACTTTTGGCCACTTTATGCTTAATTGTATGTGACTAAATATACAAAAAAACATGCTTTGTGTGCTTGTACAGTGTTTACGGTCACACTTATTAACACTTTTGGTCACTGTTTTTTAATGGATACGGACACTAACTCAAAAATGTGACCATAAACACCCTACGGTCGCGCGACCTTTTGTCACACACATTCGAAAACGCATGTGTGACTATATGTATATCGTCACACTTTTTTGGTGTAGCCAAATCTACTTTTTGTACTAGTGACCTGTTCACTGTTTTGATCATAACTCGGTCATACGAACTCCGTTTTAGTTGGTTCAAGCGACTGCGCGAGTGGAATTCAATTATCTACAATTATGAAAAAGGCCAACTGCTGAATATGCAGAAAGTGCAGCAGTTTTGGCCAAAGTGCGGCGCACTTTTCAGTTTGAGGAAAAATTAAATGCAATTAAATGCTAAGTGCATTAACTCACGAAGTGCGGCGCACAAATAAGTGTGCGGCGCACTTTGGCCCATTTTTAGCCTATATATACAGCCCCTAATCACCTCATTCCATATCTCTTACACACATAAACCTCCAATTCGTTTAGAACACTTAGAGTGGGTGTTTTTGGTGATTTTGGCTTGACAAACCAAGGATCCAAACACCCCTTCAAACCATCACTATCCACCATCAATTTCCAGATTATAATCCATCCAAGGAAGTAGCATTGAAGTGTAATTCGAATCTATAAGTGATTATGATAGAATTGTTTATAGTTTCTGGGTTTTGCTTTGCATATAATATAGTTTTCATTGGGAAAACTTGTGAAATCATCAACATTTGCTCTTGAAGTTGGTATAAATCTTGTTTATCCTTTGAATATGATCTTTACTGAATTCATGATGAATGTTATGTGTTTTGTTACTTATTTGATCATGGAGTAGTAGTCTTATGTTTGTTTGGGCATTATGTGATCTTTGATATGGAGCGTTTGGATATGTGTTTATTGAAATGGTTAAACATGATTTTCTAAGTGTAAAGGCCGAAAGGATACTTATAAACTTATGTTTTATCATTCCACTTAATATATTGGTTATAATAACTTATAAAGGCCGAAAGGATTTGTTGTTATTAATCGATATAATCACTAGTTATATTTAAAGGCCGAAAGGATTTATAACTTGTGATAACTCTATTTTCTAAACTTATAAACACTATTCCAAACACATCATTATCCAAGTGATCATTGCCTAAACAAACATACTTTAATCATTCGCTTGAATCATCCTTTTATTGCTTTCTTTGCAATAGTCAATTTATGTACGTTTTGGTTAATTTGATCCGTGACAATCTTATTAACCTTAGCACCTTAATTACAAACTGTGAAAACTTCAATTCCCGTGGAATGACCTGGACTTACCTAAAGCTATACTATACACGAACGGGTATACTTCCCGAGTGTTGTGTTTTTAGTAAAAATCGATATTTCTAGTATTATAAATTTAAAGCTTGTAAAACACACATCAAATACACTCATTTCACCCGTTATTCTTTGTCATACACAAAGTTAAACAAAAACATAAATTGTTCAACAACCAACGGGTGAAATGGGTGTAATGACTCAAATAAACGACAAATTACTTAGTG
>BQNB010137594.1:0-17825 GCA_026074375.1 Tanacetum coccineum
AAGTTCGTTTACATATTATAAATATATACTTATATGTAAAAATAATCCGGACCACAAAAGACCTCCCATTAAGCCGCGCTCAAATAGACTTATTAGGTCGTGAGTCCATAAACTCCAAAATACGTATATTAAGCTTGAAAATAAGCTAATAAGCTACGTATCGCATTTGGTTACTACCATAAGCCTAAAAAATAGTCCACAGCATACGCCATAACACAAAAATAATCAAAATCACTTTTTTAGTGATTTTGGGAAGTGGTTCGTCGCTTATAGCCCAAAATAAGCCAAGAAATAGCTAAAAAAATAAGCCCGAATAAGCCATACAAGCTACTATCAAAAATTAGCATTCTAGCATCATATATTATTCAACCATCACGACCACAATATCAAAACTACAAAAACTTTCTTTTTCTTTTTCTTATTACACGAACCAAACACCCCTTTTTCTTTCGTTTCGCTCCCAAAAATTAATTTTCACAACGATCAACTTGTACAACTAACATCTATGCATCAAAATAAACCCAAAAGGACAAACGAAATTTAATTTTGAAATCTTACAAGAAAATCTTTAAATTTGTAGATTTCGACACGAACTGGACAACCCAAACGTTGTTTAAATGAATAACCAAACACTAGAATCAACCCCAAATATTTATGTCTTCATGTTTTCTTGATCAAAATTCAAAAATTTATGTGTTTGTGTTGTTGTAGGTGCGGACGAACACACACTCTCTTAGGTGTGTGCTTTTTTTTGAAAATGAAATGATAAGGATTTTTGGGAAAAATGGCATCTTATGTGTACAACTTTAGATAAAGGAGCTAAAATTAAGCCTCCCTGTCTCTCTTTTCTTGCTATGACCGGCCATGGGATCCAAGGGAGTCCTAGGCCTTTCTTTTCGTGTCGGTATCACTTAAATACTCGTAAAACTCAACCGTAAAATTTACCCCAAAGTTAAATAGCATTTTTATTCACTTTAAAAATACTTTTCCATTAACCTAGAGTATTTACACGACATATATTCACTTTACCCTTCAAAACTCATTTGGACATTAACGGACGTGTCAGACTCGTTTTGCGGCATTTCTCAAATTTCACGGGTCAAACCACCCGGATTACACATAACACAATAATACCTTCCAAAATGGATTATTAATCACAATAAACCTTAAATCATCACATATCTCATAAAAATCACCACTGTCAACACGGTACAAAATCTGAATAAACTGACAAAAGTCAAATAGTCAAAGGACTATTAATGAAATATTCAGAACACAAAAAGGGCAAAGGTTACATTCTACCCCCCTTTAAAAGAATTTCATCCTCGAAATTCAACTACTAACATCACTAAACAAATGCGGGTACTTTAATTTCATTTGATCATCACGTTCCCACGTGAATTCAGGGCCACATTTTGAATTCCAACGAACCTTGACGTTGGCAATCCTACTACGCTTCAGCTTCTTAAAATCTCTTTCTAAAATTTTCACAGGCTGACCACGCATGTCAGTCAGCTGCAATACTTCAGGAGCTTTTAAATGAAATGGAAAATCTTCGTGTGGAGTAGGTAATCCGTATGTTTATTTTAATGTGTTAATGTTTAAACGCGTATCAATTTGTAATGTAATTTGTATGCTTTAGTTATTTGAGTGGCTATATTCTTTATATGGTTAAAATGTATGCTTCTGTTAAGTTCTTATTGAGAATCCTTGTGTTAGATCCTTATTGTGCCCGAACCAATATCCCACTCATCATCAAACCATACTACTCGTACGAATAACTAGCATTTCACTAAGTCAAGATGATATTGATATACATGAGATGTTATATGGGTGAGTCGAGATGATATTGATATACATGAGATGTTAAACGGATGAGTCGAGATGATATTGTTATATAGGATACAAGGTTGCAAAAATCGCAAATCGGTAGTCGGGCAGTCAACCTCCTTGTAGCTTGTAATCGGTCTAGGCGAAATTAATCGGTGATTAATTGGATTGCCATTTTTTGCAAGTTTTGGGTATTTCTGGCGAATTCTGTGTATTTCTAGCAAATTTTTTCTTAAAAACCAACTTATAATAGATATAAACAACTACCATAAGTGAGTAAAACATGTTTACACCGAGTTTTGAGTATTTCTAGCAAGATTTGTAAGTTTCCAGCAAGTTTGACCACCATTGACCGTCTTTGACCATCGTTAACCATGGTTGACTGATTGTTTGACCGATTAATTGGCGGCGAAAAGGTTGGTGGCCCAGTAGCGCATAGGCGACGATTAATCAGCCTTGTAGGCCTTTTTTTAACACTGATAGGATTATGATATGTTACACGGATGAGTCGAGATGATATTAATATACATGATATGTTAAACGGACGAGTCAATATGATATTGCTATACATGAGATGTTATATGGACGATTCGAGATTATATAGACATACAAGATATGTTAAACAGACGAGTCGTGATGACATTGATATCCATCATGTGTTAAACGGACGAGTCGAGATGATATTGATATACATGAGATGTTATACGGACGAGTCGAGAATATATAGACATAGAAAATCTGTTAAACAGACGAGTCGAGATGATATTGATATACATCATATGTTATACAGATGAGTCGAGATTATATAGACATACAAGATATGTTAAACGGATGAGTCGAGATTATATAGACATACAAGATATGTTAAATGGATGAGTCGAGATGATATTGATATACATCATATGTTAAACGGATGAATCGATATGATATTGATATACATGAAATGTTAAATAAATAACTTGCATATCATTAATAGTGTTGAGAGCGCACAGACATACTTTTTGCGTATTTATTATACGAAATATGATATTGATACACATCATATGTTATACGGATGAGTCAAGATTATATATACATACAAGATATGTTAAACGGATGAGTCGAGATTATATATACATACAAGATATGTTAAATGGATGAGTCGAGATGATATTGATATACATCATATGTTAAACGGATGAATCGATATGATATTGATATACATGAAATGTTAAATAAATAACTTGCATATCATTGATAGTGTCGAGAGCGCACATACATACTTTTCGCGTATTTATTATACGGAATATGAAAGTAGGACAGTGTTCGTCTTATAAGTAACTCCCCCGTTCCAATTTATTAGTCCACTTTTAACTTTTTGAAGTCTTTCTTTATAAACTTTGACCTTAATTAATTATTTTTGTGTTAGATAATACTCGATGCAAAATATATGAATGAATTGTGATTTAAATGTATTTTCATTGGTATAATTTTCATCAAGTATTATATAATACAAACAAAAATATTTATGGTCAAAGTTGAAAAATAAAGACTTTAAAAAGTCAAAAGTGAACTAATAAATTGGGACGGAGGGAGTATTAATTATGTATATAAAATAATTTATATTTTTTTTAATTTAATGTATAATTTTAAAACACATATTAAATTGGAAAACACATTTTGAGACGATCTTGTCGTCTCTAAATCTTTCTAAATTTTTTTAATAGTTAACAAAAAGGGTTGTTAATAAAAAAAAGTAATTTAATTCGGATAAATGTATAGGGACGACATGTTTGGTGATAAGGCAAATTAGTTATAGGGAAAAGAAATATTTCACGAAAATTTTTCTTAAATATGAAATTATTTTAGGGACGATATTGTCGTCCCTTAGAAATTTTCTAGTTTTTTTCCACTTTTATAGATAGTTTTTTAGAAAGGTTTTTAATAAAAAAAATCTAATTAATATAAAAGTTAGTCCCAAAGATTAAAAAAATAATTTTTAAAGAGCAAATAACTAAAGAAAAAGATCGAAATATGAAAATTAATTAGGGATGACATTGTCGTCCCTAAACGCCGAGCTACCATCATTGCAAGAAGCAAAGTTGAAAAAGTGGGCCTTGTACTGTTTTTAGGGACGAGAAATGTCGTCCCTAAATTATTTTGTCACTGAAAGTTGAAATTTTTGTAGTGGCCCCGGTTATATTTCGCTGCGATATTTTGGAGGTGTGACAGCAACCAAGTAACAATAGAATCGAGAGACGAAGTGACGTTACACATTCCAACTCGAGACTTCACAAAGGACCATACCTGCGAGGAGAACAAGCACTCAAAAAATAAATGGTTATGAGAATTTGGCTGCAACTCACATAACGGCAGGGCCGTCTCGTTGATTTTAAAGGCCCTGTGCTTTAATTACATTTGAGGCCCCTTAACTAAAAAACAATTAAAATGTGTAAAAAGCTTGTAAATATCACAAAATCTAAAAAATATAGGAAAAGCTATTGAAAAGTTTTAAAAGTGTGCATAAGCGCGTAAAAAATAGTTTTCGTCAAACTACTTAACTGCTTTTGGAAAGTTTTTAGTAAGTAACATATTGTAAATACATTTTGGGTTATTTATGACCTTAGTTAGTGTTGTTTTTATACCAAGGGCTAAAACTGTTACTCTGCGTAAACTTTCAACCTTCTTTAGAATTAACTTTAAAACTAGAAGACAAGTGTGAAAAAGCTATAAACTTTAAGGGCCAAAAAATATAAATGACACAAAATAGTCATCTTCTTCACTTGTAAAGACGTAAACCACAGCAACCCTGCGTAAGAGATCATCTTTTAAATTTACTTCATATTAATTCATTTTTACCACATTTTTGTAAAATCAAATAGTATGTCATTCATGAACACATTTTTATCAGTTTTATGCCAAACATCGAATTAAATCAACCACTGTGTCTATAATCATGGGGCCCTTGAAAAAATGGGGGCCCTGTGCCGTCGAGCACCCTGCACATGTTCAAATCCGGCCATGCATAACGGGTATTGGGAACAGTTTTACTAGACGAAGGACTAAACGTAGGTCTTGGATTGCTTTAAGCTACTCTCTATTACTAGCCATAGATAAATTGCATGACGGAAAATGCATTGCGAGAACACACAATAACGATCCATGCAATTTCATTTCGTATGGGACGAATTTGCCGTTTATATTTTAGAACCTTGATGATGCTTATTAACTTTATTCGAAACAAAGGTAAATTAACGAAACAAACCTACTTGAAGAGGGAAATTTTATGTTTGGTCGGCTATTACAAGGGAAATCACAAGTTAACCGATGTATTTTCTTTGCCTATAAATAAAGGCATATAGGATAGTTTTTTATTCCTCCATTCGATCTTTTCCTGATTATAACTTGAGGTGTTAACGTGTGTGTTTTTAAATATTGTCGATTCTTTCTTGTGTTATTGTTTTGTCAGTCGAGTTTAGCTTTGTTTGTTGAATCACTTTCAACAATCTCCATCCACGATCCAAGGTTCTTGCTGAGGTACGACCCTAATCTAAACTGCCATCAACTTATATGATTTCATATTTTAATAATAGTTAGAGCTCTTGTATAGAATATAAACATTCGACTTTTTATGTTTATCTCGATCGTTGTTGCAAACGAGTGGCTAGAAGGGTAAATTTGTTTAGGACAAATCGCATAAAAAGGTACTCATCTTAGGCTCAATGTCAATTAAAGGTACTCATCTTTTTTTTTTCTCAATTTAAGGTATCGATCTTTGTTTTTTTGTTGCAAACTAGGGCAAATTAACATGTTTTACGGTTACATTTATAACGATCGTTATTTTATTATTGCATCGTTAGTCCTTTATAGATTTGTTAAAAAAAATATCTCTAGATCTGACCCGTCCAAAACGACCCTCTATATCACATTTTCACGACTCGGGTTCTAAAGAGATTTTATGCGAAACGACCGTCCGACAACTTTTTAGTTTTAACCGAGACCTGAATCTCAACAGAAAATGACCAAAATGCTCCTACACATACAATAATATAATATATATTTTTTCCACTTATTCTCTCTCTAAATCCAAACCGTTAGTTCCGTCATTTGTCAGAATCATGTGTATAGGAAGATTTGTAGGAAGTTCTTGTAAGAAGAAACTAGTTTTAATCTCCGTGCACGCACGGGGCTTATACATTATTTTTTTAAATATAGTGTAGAGATATATAATTTTTATTTTTTCTATTTTATAAGTTATGAAAGTTTAAGGGGTTACTTGTTTTTTTTATAAAGTTATAATAAAAATTTGTAAATTTATAAATTTACACTTAACTCTATATAATTTATTTATAATTAAACCACTCAAGTTTTATTAATTACCTCCCCTTTTTTTAAGTTTTTATTTTTATAAATTTGACACATATATTTTTATGTGTTTTTTTTCTTCATCGGATTTCTCCATCAAAATAATGCCCAGTTGAAAGTATTTAAGCTTTTTAATTAAAAATATATTTAAAAAAAATTAGAAGCATCATACCTAATAAGGATTTTTTTTTTAAATGCAAAAGTCCCTACTTTTTGTTTTCCTTTACTAGGTAAAAGATAACATTTTTGTTTATAAAATTGCACATTTTAGTTCAAATCTGTTTCTCTTTTACGTTATGTGATTCAAATAAAATTGCACATCAGTCACTAGGTCACTGTTATATCTGATTCCGTCCATCTTCAAGTGACACGATATCAGCATTGTTATTTACGTTATAGCGCTATAAGAGCAATGGGTACAAGGCGCAAATCTTCATCCATTCGTCACTTTTGAGAACCAATAACGCCACTTTAGGCGCCAAAATGCACCAGATCTTCGTGTCGTTCGTCCCTTAGTTAGTGAGTGAAATATTTTTGATGGGGTTTTGTGAGTATTATCAGTGGCAGAGTCAAGCGGAAATCCAAGTTGGTTCCTTGATTTGGTTAAGTTGAAAAATGCAATGGGTCAATCAACCAACCCGTCAAATTTTCGGGTCAAATCGAGTCCAATTTAACAAGATGCAAAAATGAAAAAAAAATGAAACAAGATGTACAACTAATCTATATCTATATCTATATCTATAATAAAACAAAATCTTTTTGAATCTTTTTTATGTCACTAATTACATCACTAATGACATCATTAATGATGTCACTAATGCTTATGTAGAAATAAAAGATATTTAATTTTAAGTCCCTCATTTTAAAATTTATGTAACAACAATCCTGAAAATTAGTTACATACTCATTTAATTTAATTTAAATCCCTCTTTTATTTTTTCAATTTATTAAATTTCATAAATTAAATTTTGGATCAACTGTGAAAATAACTGATCATGAAAAATAGACAATTTTTGATTATGAACTTCTTTCTTTTTTTCTTTGTTGTAGTAATTAATCGTGCATATTAATTTTTTAATGTCATCTACTATAAAATTTAAAATTAAATAACATGTTTTTTGCTGTTTTAAATGTCAAGTTTTCAACAAACTTTTTATTTACATCTTAATACACACAAGATATGTAGCTTTTCAACAATCGACTAAAAAGGTCATCTTAAAATCCATTGTTTAGTTCGCCTTAAAGTGATTAACAAAATTAAACACAAAAAAACTATTTTCTACAATATAAAAAGATGTTTACTGCCCTTTTTTTTGCCCTATTCCTCACTGGCATAAAACTGTTTTATGAACTCCTTTAATCTTCTGTAATGATTTTTAGGGTGTTGATTTAAAAAAAATTCTATTACAGTTGCTATGAATTGTATTATAATTCAAACATATGATGAGTTTAAAATTAAAAGATTACGCGGGTCGATTTGCCAATTTGTTTACTATATGTGCTAATGACGAGTTTCTTACTTGATATTCCTTCAATATGTTGTTGTAGAGCTAATGGAGTTTAATGCTCATTTATGAGAAGTTGTTATATAGACGTTTAACTACTACTCACTATTCATGGTTTCGAAACTAATTTGTTATGCTAAGCACATCTACTTTGAAAATGATTTGTTTTATAAAGTACATTCGAGGTCACAAATGAATATATTTTTGTTTTGTATATACAACTTTTATTTAGCAACCTGCGAAATTCGCGGGTTTATAAACTAGTATATAATAAAACAAAATCTTTTTGAATCTTCCTCCCAACCATTTAATGATGTCACTAATTAAGTCATCAAATATGTCATGAATGACATCACTAATTCTCAATAAGTAGCTTCAATTCCTTATTTCAAATTGACAGTTATAGTCCTTCATTTATTAATCTTTTACTACTATATTCTCTCACAAAATTAATTCATTCTATTGTAGCATTTGATGATGTCGAGCAATGATATCAAACACACATGATTAACAAAAACTATCACCCTTTAATATTTGTCATCAACAACAAGTGTTTAAGATCATGTTGTCAGTGTTTTTCTTTTTTTTATATTCCAACTTATATGTTTCATTTGTGATTCTAATTTGTACAACGATATGCATGCTTCAAATAAACTAAAATGGCAATCTTAAAACTTTGTTATGATATTCTTTTGTTTCTATGTCACTTACTTTTTTAAATCATTATTGTAAAATTTAAGGTGTGTACATGATATTTGATAGTCTTATTTTTTTTGAAATTTATTTTATATTATGTTATGTCTAAACTTTTAACGGGTGTTTGAGATTCATAATGATCTTTTATTTCATTTATACTTAAATTGTTTTTTTTTTGCTTTTAGATTAATGACAGATTAACAAAATTAATTTTTTACTATTAACCAAAGCATATTGACTTGCCTAACCAAAAATATGTTCATTAAAAAAAACCCCTTTCGTCAATGTCCTCATACCGCTTTGTGGACTCCTCTCGTCACAGTGATTTTTGGAGTGTTAATTTAGAACAATATTCCAATTAATCGGTCGATATGAGTTGTATTATAGTTCACACAGTCGACGTTTCTAGAGTTGAATTTGATTACATGAATACGTAAATTATTTATATAAATTTAGATAACGTAGTTGAGGAAGAAAATGGGAAACGGATTCGCTTCTTAGGTGGTAATAGTTCTTCAGGAACAAAGAAATATCAAAGATCAAATAGTAGTGATGGTGGTAATACCGGGGATGGAGTCAAAATAGCTGGTGGAGTAATAGGATCTGGTGATGAAATATGTAATTCCTTAGCATAAAATGCTTGTACGTCCTTTAAATAAGGATTATTGTAGAAAGATGAGAATACTGGTGGAATTATATTATCTTTAGAGTTTTCCGAAGAGTTAAAAGAACTGCTTTCCGATGAAGCTGAGAAATAATCCGATGAGACCGAAGTATAGTTTAAGAATATTCATAGAGGAAAAAGCATCCTCAAGATCGGAAGTAAAGTGGTTGGGAGAAGACATCGTTCTGTTAACAACCTAGTTTGTAAATAACATAAGTTATTTATGTAATAGTATAATAGATATGTATATTTACATACTTGTTCCCTTTAATTTGAGAGAAACAATAGTAAGAGTTATAGAATCATTAGGATGCAAATGAAGAGGGTGACTTAAGTCTAGTTTACTAATAAGGGTGACAGCAGGATTTGGGTCAGGCTCATCATCATCAGAGTTATGAACATAATTATGAACAAACATTGCAACAAAGAACAGATAGCAGCAATAAGCAATAAACAAGGAATAAACAACTAAGACTCAACAAGGCAGAAATTAAGAGAGTTAGTTCCCATGATTTCTTGCCACTCAAGGTGGTAGGTCAAGGGCAAACACAATTTAACCAAATTTAAAAGAGAAGGGAAAGAGAGGTGTTACAGAGATAAGCAGCGGAATCCAACACCTTATAACACATTGATTCACTTAGTCAAGGTGAAATAAGGACCCAAAATCACCTTGATTCACCTAGTCATGGTGAAAAGATAACCCAGAATCACAAATCCAAATCAACCAGAAACCTTAATTTTCCAATTAGGTCAAGAACACCTCAAATCCTTCCAATCAAACAAATAACACCAGATCTATCAATTAACCAAGGTTAATTGAACCCAAGAAGCCTTCTAGAACAAAATCCCCCAAAAATAAGAAACCCTAATTTTTTCGGAAAATTAGGCGTTTTACCAAAAACTTAAAGAAAAACTAGATTTGATATTAAATTTGACAAAAAACAATATTAATTGACGATTTATCAAAAAACCCTAATTCCCAAAAACGATTTAGAGCAAGATTTTGCAACCTGACTCTGATACCATGTTACAAATATTAAAAACAAAGGAGATAACCTTGAATCTCAATTCAAGGTAAATAAAACAGATTTATTAATCAACAACACTAGATCAAAAGATTTGATCTCAATCAAACACAAAGATTACTCCAGCTACTCTGTCCTAATCCTTTTGACTACTTGTCAAAAGTTCTATTACAAAACAAGAACAAGAAAAATTAAGGTTACAACTTTTGTGAGATGATCGATATTTGAGAGAGGAAGAGTTGAGAGAGAGATATCAGTATTATCTCCCAATGAGTCAATCTTCCAGGTATTATAGGGCTTGACCCAGCTTAGCTTGACAACAATGGTCCTTAAGCTCTTAGCCTTTAACACTTCAAGCCAAACCTGAACCTGAACCTACAAAACAACTTTTAGAAATGACATAATCAATCCCTATACTTATTTCCAGGTTAAAGTTAACAATTTAACAAGTTTAGATTATATGAAACGACCTTAGCTACAATCCTTAAAATCTTAAAAAAGAAATGATATAGATTACTATTCTGCTAAACTTGTGCATAAAACATAAATTGATTGGTACATGTTAGAGACAAGAGGTAAGGTTTTTGACTTTCAAACAAAAAGTTAAGACTTCAAACCCCGATATGTGAGTGCATTTGAGGGTGGCTAGGAAAGGATCGAAAACAATTTCGAAATTACTAGACATACATTTATTGTGTCTCAAATGATTGTCACCTGACCAAAATGTCTTTTTATTACTTGTAGACAACAATTTTACCCTTACTATTTTAATTCATCTTTGTTGAAAATTGCATATACTAGTTTAACGAGGCTGTTTTTTAAATTAAGTGGTTTGAAAACATATCTATATTATCAATATACACATTCACGGACAAAAACGCTGCCGTTTTTGTCCGTGGGCTGCTACAGTACTTTTTGGGCCGGCTGGCTTGGGCCAGCCCGATTTTGGTTTTTTTTTTTTTTTTTTTTTTTTTAATTTGTATGCACAAAGTAGAAGGAAAAAAAAATATTACAAAAGTTTCGATTTATTCAGATAAAAAAAATACCCGCGAAAACATCTTCGATACCTAATAACTTTAAAATAATTAATATGGTCACAAACGTACAACCCATTATATTAAAAAAAACCCATATAGCAAAAAAAAAAACACTTTAAATGGGCCAAAATAAAGCTATATAAAAAAAATTGTTACTATTTACTGCCCAAAGTAAAAAAAATACATAACGGTTCCCTAAACTTTTATTGAACTATTTACGATTTTCTTAACAAAAATCCCGTAAAAAATTACAAAAATAAAAAACACGTCAAGTTTATATTGTTCACAACTTTTTTTACAAGTCATTCGGTCAAAAAAGAAGATATCGAACCAGTCCCAAAAAAAGAAAAATATTGAGAAAAATTTAACCGTCCAAACGCAAAAAAAAATTTCCCAATGTAAAAAAAAAAGGAAATATCCAGGGAAAATTTAGCAAAAAAAAAAAACAACCTAAAAAATAGCCCTAAAATTCTTGCCCAAAGTAAAAAAAATACAAAATGGACCCTCACCTTTTTAATATTTTGATTTTCTTACAAAACGATCCCCGTAAAAAAAATTTACTAACCGTCCAAAAAAAAGATAATATTCGTGAAAAAAATTTGTCGTCCCAACGCAAATCTTTTTTCTCCGAATCTTACAAAAAGAAAAATGTTAAAAATTCGCCCCGCCATCAACGCTGTGCGTTTTTGTCCGATGGGTTGCTACAGTTACCTTTTTGGGCCGACTGGCTTGGGCTCAGCCCGATTTTGGTCCGATTTTGGTTTTTTTTTTTCTTTTTTTTTAAAATTTGTATGCCACAAAGTAGAAGGAAAAAAAAATATTACAAATGGTTTTCGATTTATTCAGATAAAAAAAAATACCCGCGGAACTTTCGTACCTAATAACTTTAATTAATTGATATGGTCACAAACGCTAAACCCATTATATTAAAAAAAAACCCCTATAGCAAAAAGAAATCACTTTCAAACAGAGGCCAAAACACATAAGGTATAAAAAAAATTGTTACTAATATACTGGCCCAAAGTAAAAAAAATACAAAACGGTCCCTTAACTTTTAACTATTTACGATTTTCTTACACAAAAAATCCCGTAAAAAAATAACAAAAAAAACACGTCAAGTTTTTATTGTTCACAACTTTTTTACATTCATCGGTCCAAAAAAAAAGATATCGAACCGTCCCAAAAAAAGAAAATATTCGAGAAAAATTTAACCCGTCCCAACGCAAAAAAAATTCCCAAATCGTAAAAAAAAAAGAAATATCCGGGAAAAAATTAGCAAAAAAAAAAAGCACCTTTTAACTATTTACGATTTTCTTACACAAAGATCCCCGTAAAAAAATTTACAAAACCGTCCCAAAAAAAGAAAATATTCGTGAAAAAATTAGTCCGTCCCAACGCAAATTTTTTTCCCCCGAATCATACAAAAAAGGAAAATGTTAATACTTGTAGACAACAATTTTACCCTTACTATTTTAATTCATCTTTGTTGAAAATTGCATATACTAGTTTAACGAGGCTGTTTTTTTAAATTAAGTGGTTTGAAAACATATCTATATTAGCTTATATTAATTGAAAGAAAGGACTTTTTGTAGATCTTTCGCATAAGAGGAAACAAAGGTTTGAGCTCAATCATTAAATGAAAAAGAAACACTCCCTAAAAGTAATCTGGTAAACTCAATCAAAATTCTAAATATAATCTATACTACTTTATAAAGCATTTAACCCATCTATTTTTAGAAGTCTTAAAAATTAAGTAAAAAAGATTACTTTATTGGAAAAGAATAAACCCCATTAGAAACATGTCTTATACCCATTTAAAACCTTTAAAAAAAGCCAAAACTTGTAACAGGCCCAAAACATTAACAACCAATATAAAAATGGTAAAGATTGTACCGACCCAAAAACATTATTTTAATACATTCAACTTGTAACTGCTAATATAGATATGTCATCAATTCAGCAAATGAACTTAACAGCCCACCAAATTCCGCCGTCTCACATATCAGATTTTGCCGCCACTACCGTTTAGTTCTGCCGCCACCTTTGCCAACATCATGTGCCGTCAGCCGCTACCGCCGCCATTGTCTCCGCCGTCTGCCAAGCTAATGATCATGGCTTTGGAGGAATACGGGTACCAAAGCAGAAGAGGAATACGGGTACCAAAGAAATGGAGGTCTTCTTATTCCGGTGACGTCATTTTTTTTAAAAAGGTGATGAAGGTTTTGGAGATGAATGAAGAGGGTTTAAGATGTTTGATTTGGATGATTTTGTTAAAATGTTTGATGACATCATGGTTAATTGTTGCAAGGATGATTTCAAGAAATGTTGAGGGCTTACATCGTTGATGTCAAATGCTAAGGTTTGATGGATTTGGATTTTTTTTAGGGATAGAGTCTTATGAATTAATGATTGATCTGCAAAGCATCCGTGATCCTGAATCTATTAACTTTTGATGAAGTGGCTGAGATTTTCAGTTAGTTTTTTTTCAAGTGATTTGGTGATTGTAGTTTTGAATTGATGATCAATGATGATAACCCGTTTGGGGTTTTATTTTGTCGAATTGTTAGAATTTTAATATTTGATTTGTGATTATTGGGGTGTTTGAATTGTTCAATTTACTTAACCACTATTTACGTTCTACAATAATTTTTTTTTTCTTTTTATTATGTAGTGATTGTTCACTGTTAAAAATAATTATTGAATTTGTCCAAGTTTATCATTTCCAAATCTTAAAAAAAGAATAAGCAATATCATTAAAAACGTGTAACCGCTTAAACCATCATTGTAACGGCCTCCAATAATTATTAAAAACGTGTAACCACTAAAAATCATTACTATCAATAATGATTATTAAAAATGTGTAACCGCATCCATAATATAAATCCACACAAATCATTTCATATCTCCCACACACAAATGTTTTTTGTTACAGCAAAAATAGTATCTCAATATATCATCACTTTCACTCAACTCTTACTGTACTTACTGCAGAGATTCTTTATTTTTTCGTTAGAAAAACGCTTGACCGGATAACATTTGCTCGCCGCAAAATATAGTCACAGGGTATCCGCCGCCGCATTGCGCGGGTACCGGCTATTACATTTGAATGCACAAAACATCTTAAATCAGTACATACGACATTTTTTTACACATCATTAGTCATTACAATATATTTTTACACATTAGTATCTTTTAGATTTAACGACGATTTGCAGTTCAACCCAACTCCAACGTCTTACACTTTTTCTTTTGATAATATAAACTCATTTTGTAATATCTTAGCAAGAACATGTTACAATTTTACCACTTTTAAGTATAACTTAGATTGAAGTGGTACAAGTTTTCAGAGCACAACTTGTGCATTGGCTATCCGTCATGCGTTATAGCAAAAAGTGATTTTTTTCTCTTTAACTCAGAACCTATAACTTAAACGAAAAAACTCTCTTTCTTCATCACTCAAGTTATAAAACAGCTCATGTCTCATATATAAACTAATAAACACAAATACAAAACAAAAAAGAAAAAAATAGAAAGCCGATAGTAATTTCGGCACTAGAACCGATAGCGCAAAGAGAAGTGTCATGTTCGCGTTATCCGGTCGCGAAAAGATTGACGCGCGACTATAAAAAGCCTCCGAGTGCTCTTAAGATAAGCTTGTTTGAAGGCTCAAATGAGTTAAAATATGGAACTATTAAATGCGGTAGTTAGCAAATAATTAATTAAGTAATGATTCACATTATATTTTCCTTGCAACCGTCATCTATCGTGGAAGTTTGTATCTAATAGTTTGAGTTTTAAGGAAAGAATAATTAGAAACTTGAGAAGAATATCCGATTTGATAGATGGTTATTCAATCTTTAACTTTTCTTTTCATGAGTGCCAATCTTACATATTTTTGAAGGGTTTTGTTCGGTGTTTTAAAAGGCGCGTCTTGGCAGCGTTAAGGCGTCGCTAAGGCGTGAAGCATGACCTCTACGTTACGAAATAAACCAAGGCGTCGACTCTAGCCGTAGCATAAGATGAGGCGTGAAAAGACGCGCTAAAGCATGAGGCGTGACGAACCTTTTAGATTCAACTCTGATAAAAAAAACCAAAATGAAGAATATTACATATAAGTATAGTTTCTTAACTTTATTCATATGTACAACGTTTTATGTCTACTCAATATATATGAAATATGATATAAATATATAAATATTTTCATATTTTGGGTCGCCTTAAGCACGCCTTAAAAACGCAAAGGCTACGCCATAGCTGCTAAAGCGTGAGGCTTGATCATGCCGCCACACCACGCCTCACGCTATTTATAACCTTAGTTTTGTTAAACATTGTTGCTTAAACCAAATTAATTAATGTATTACTTCTATATTTAAAGTAATAATGTATTTAATGCATCATAAATAAACACACAAATTAACTTAAATAACATATTTTTTCTATATTTAAATTAGTTATGTATTTGATTCAAAATAAAGAAGACACAAATTACCTTTTATAATTATCATAATTATTGTGTTAAACATTATCGAGTGAGCATTGTTTAACAAAACCTATTTTTGAAAAGTCAATACTTAACTTCCACAATAAAGTACAAGACATATATAAGTTGTTCGGAGGTTGTTCATATCTACTTTCCCATTTCTTTCGTTATCGTTTGCTTCCATTTTTGTTTGAAGTTATTGTAGTCACAGAGTGACGGTGGCGTAAAGAACAACATAACATAAAAGTTGTTTATACCTTTTTTTGCATTCGTGTGTTTCCTTTTCCTTTTCTAACTTGTATTGACATGTTAAGGCCAGCCGTGATGACGACCATTGTTTGGTGTTGGAATTTAGCAATCAAGTTAACCATTAACTCTTACGAGTACGCAACGGATATAGATCTAGTTTAGCATAAACAACATACATATAAACACAATAAGAAACATGAAAGGTAAACAGAAAAACATACCCTTGAAGTCAACAGCAAATGTTATGAAACAAAGTGACTAAATGATCACCTCTGCGAGTGCTCACACAAACACGTCTAACAAGCACGCCCGGATGCTAGTCCTACTTCACGTGTACCCAATACAACCTTTGAAGCTAATACCTACTGAAATCAGATACCAAAAACCCTCCAATGAAACAGTACCGAAATTCAGTAAAAGGGTCTAAGGTTTTAACCGAAAATGGAGAACCAAAAATGGGCAGAATCACTGAAATTCAGATCCACGAACCCTAACTTGTTTCTATCGATTCTCACTCCTTGATAATCAGTAAACCAATACTTTACGCCTTCTAAACCAGCCTTGGGATCAAATCACAACTCGAAAACCCCTTTAAAGGTTTACCGAAATTGGCAGAAAACTAGGAAGTAGAACCGAAAATGAGTTAACCCCAATAAGGGTTTTGTTTCCGGTTGTTGTGAGTAAAGAGAAGGAGGGAGACGATTTTCTCTGAGTATTTAGGGTTGTGGGTCGTGAGTTATGAGCTAAGGGGTGGGGTTTTATAGCCTTAACCCTTTACTCATGATAAGACTCAAACACTTAAAGTTTAAGCCTTATCACCACTTCAAGACTTATCCCAACTCTTTCCTCCTTATCACCTAGGTCTAACGCATCTAGACACCCTCTAGAACCCTTTATTATGGACGACCACCTATTGGACATCCATAGGGTTCTTGTCTAGTTGTTTTTTGGTCCGAACGGTTTACTTTAGAAATGTAACATGAAGTAACAAACGCACTCTAAATGTTTTAACGTGTGTGTCCCCAATAGGCTCACACACTTTTAGTCGTATGAGTGTTATCCAACTACCATAATCCAACAGCTCCCACTTGGGAGTTGGAGTAGCAGACTGCCCATATACTAACGACGAAAACGTCTAGCAACACTCACATTCGTTTTTAAAACTAGAAGTGTCTAAGATCAAGTTTCACAAACATTCTCAGTAGCATGGTTATTTTATCTCTTTCTATAATCATCCCTTTGTTCAAATACCGTTAAACCATGGACATGGATCCTAACTCATCCATATAGTTTAACTATTTAGATTCTCGTTATGGAATTTAATTCAGATATACCAAATGTAATCAAGAATCATCTTGCATTACCCTTTGGGTTCGGCCAAACAATTATCTGATTAATTTTAGAGATGCACCAATGTATCATTATGCACATCAAGTGGAGGAACAAATTATTTGTTAAATAAAAGTGTTGTGAATGCTGCTGCACATCACTTCCAATAATAGTCTTTATAACTACCTTATTCAAGACAGCGTTTGACAAATAATTAAAAAGTGATATCCACACATACCAGAACTTGTTTGTATTCTCAAGTCTAAGGATGACTTAACTAACCATTTTCGAAATCTTACTTATGATAACGGATCCAAAAGTAAAATCAAAGGTTGAGGTGTCCAATATGCATCCCTTGTGAATAACTTATGAGTTTGGCGGGAACCATCCATATATTCAAATAATATAACCAGCACTCACATCTGTCTTGTGTAAAAATATTCCCATATTGTCAACCGACAATGGACATATTTATAATGATAAATCATTCAAGGATTAAACATGCAAATATAAGATAACAATTATTATATGAATGAAAACAAATACCAAGTATCTTTATTCATCAAAAAATATAATTGTCTTACAATCTCAATTATCCAAACACTAATTAAAACACAAATTTACATGAGACTAATAGCTGGAAGCATTTCAATATTCTTAGTATGT
>BQNB010137596.1:0-17824 GCA_026074375.1 Tanacetum coccineum
AAAAAAAAAAAAAGGGAAGCATTAAATTTTCGGGTCAAAAAACCTGGTCGCATTAAATTTTTGGCGGGCCGGTTATTCTGCCTTTTGTATATAGTATATAATATCATCACTTATTGGATCATCATCCATTTTTAGTGAAGTCAAATTGGGCCATAAACTAAGTTTGGTGGGTGTTGATTTTGTGAGAGTAGACTAAAGAAAATTGTTAGATTATAAAACGATATTATATACGTTGGTTTAGTCTTTGTCATTTGGTTCAAGCAACATAAATTTTTTAACTTAAGACTTCGAGTAGCCACATGGAGATGACAGGCAGCACGTACCGTTTGGGCTTTGGCCGGCCGGCCATTTTCAGTTCGTCGGTCGTGAACTTAAACTGACGAGTTCATGTTATTTAGACGACCATCAATTTATATACAAGAGACGTTCGCAACTCATAACTAAGGGCTAAGTGTATAGTTGGTTATCTTTTGTAGTGTATATAATGTATGTGACACAATTCTAATGGGATATACACAATTCACATAACTTACATGGTATCAAGAGCACCGATCCTCCAAAACCTTTAAACCCTACGAAAATTTTTCTGCTTTGGTCGATCAATAAGAGTTGACTTTTATTTTTGTTTCCCGTTTGATTTGAGATCTTAGGCCTCGTGTGTTTAATATCTCGACTTCCCCTTAGTCAAGTTTTGGTATTGTGGTGTTTATCGTTGTCACGGGTGTGATGTGTCGTTGTGCGTAGGTATTATTTATTATCAAGTTTTACATTTATATTTTGCCGACATTACCTAAAAACAACACTAACGGGCAGTGTACCCGATTAGTTGTAGCCTCGTTGGTAAGTAGATCTACCAGTATTTTAGTTATCTATGTTAGTTTTAATCTATCTAATCTATGTCAAAACTATGCAAAACCTAATTCTAACGTGAAGGGGGTTTTTAGTCTGAGAGACTGGCACGGGTTTTGGTGGTAACTTAAACCTAATTTAGACAGGATAACACATGCAAGCAAATAATCAGAAGATAGAAAAGCGGTCAAGCTAATTTTAAGAAAATTGTATTAACCATGATTAATCTAATTAAAACACATGTTTTTTTATTAGTGCAATGATTGACTTATCTGGAGGGGCATATCATTCCAAGATTTAAGCGGTACTTCTTCCTAAAACTTATACACGCTAATTCTGTCACAATTAAACGCATCCGCATAAAGCAAGCATTTGCTGATTATAATCTATCTTAGGATATTAATAATGATGATCTTATTAAATCCTAGTTCAACGAGACTTTACTAACTTACTGCTTAATGACTCTTTATATACTAGTAGTCCACTGTCCAAGTCTTTACCAAGAGAATCAGAATGTCATTTGTTGATCACAGGTAAACTGCTAGTCCAACTTGTTCACTAAACCAATGGCAAGGATAGGTCATTATTTGTGATCCTATGATTCTAGATATATAAATTGCGGATATGGAGAGTTATCCCGATATCTAGCTAGCACGATATTTTATATTCCTAGATCCAGTTGAATGATATGTCGCATATTTAAGCACGTTAACAAGTATAAATTGATAAACATAATCAACAATCAACGATAAATTAAGCAATCGAGATAAACAAACCAAAAATTAAAATCTTCATAAACATGGCTAATAAGGTATTAGCCCATAACCATTGTAATGAATACAAGAATAATAGTCGAATCAACTAAGGTTAACTAATCGAGTTAAACGAATGATACCAAAAATCAAATGATTATTAGAGTATAGATGATTACAAGGTGTTTCCTATGGATATAAATGTGTTGCTTGACCTTCTTTGCTCTTCTTGTCTTCTGAAAATTGAATTTTGTGGTTAAGGTATTGAAAATATGTTCAAGCACACCTAAAACTTGTTTTTAAGTCTTCTATTTATAGTGTTTGGAATTCCTTCGATACGCTGTATTGGTTGAGGCTAATACGGCGTATTGGGGGGTTTCTTGGAGTAGGGGCCACGTTTAATATCTTTCAGAATCTTCAAATAATCTTCAATACGGCGTATAGAATCTTCTTGATACGGCGTATCGCTCTTTAGTTCTTCATGGTTTCTGGTGAAGTGCAGGCACAGATACGTCGTATCTTCCTTGATGGATACGACGTATAGGATGTCAGAACAATATTCTTCAAATTTCTTCGTTTAAGCTCTAGAACGCGTGCCTTTTAGCATAACTTCACCAATTACTCCATAATTACTGCAAACAACAACTTTAAGTAATTAAGTACCAATTCTTACAATAATTTTATACAAAATGGGTAAGAAACATGGGATAAATGATGCTATAAAAGTGACGTTATATGATGTTATCAAATATCCCCCCACTTGAATCCTACTTGTCCTCAAGTAGACTTTAGAAAAATTATGAAAGTGTATCCCAACCGTAGTCAAGGATTTTTCCTTTAAGCATTTATTCGTTCAATTACTAGTACACAACCAAACACCTCACGAAATGGGAAGATAAAATCACTCAATTCACTCAACTAATCTATGTGGTATCATGTAACTAATTCGCTCAATTGCTTGGTCGTGACGAGTATTCTATCATAGGCTTGGAAAGAATACATATCTCCACCACTAAAGCTAAAGAGTGACAAGTCTTTAAAAGGTAAATTGGGTTTTTTGGTCTAAGGGTTGATTGTTCTTTCTAGTCTCTATCGATACCATTATTCCAGAAAAGGTGACAAAATCACACATACGTTGCCGTAACGACGGAATAGACACATGTGATTGCTCGATCCTTAACTCGAATAAGCGAGAGAATAGACTAGTAATCTTCACCAATAGTTGTAAACCAGCAAGGGTGACAAACCATATATACACATCCATAACGATGGAATAGATATACATGATTGCATTCAATTCCCTCACTCGAGTAAAATCAAAGGTTGGATGGTAGAAACAATATAGGGTATGATCGTATAATCTTTAATCAAATGTAATAAAAACCACAAGGAGGACAAAATCACACATACACATCCATAACGATGGAATAGATACATGCAATTGCTCGCATCCTTATTCGAGTAAGACCTAAGGTTATGGATCAGGAAAGGGAAATTAATTGTTGTTAAATAAAAAGAACAAAACAAATAGATTAAGTCCAAACAAATAAGGCATAGTGTTGCTAGTACTTTCCCGACCGTACCCATGGAAAAGACACAGAAATATAGACATAAACGTCTCGATCATATATCAACAAAACAACCTTAGTTGGCGTTCTTGTAACGATTAACTCCCAATCATCCATAATATACATACTTTACAACATTAGTGGTGATATCGACCACTTTTATACAAGAAATACATGGTTGGTTTATTTCGACCAACATACAACAACACTCTGCAAAATCATTTTTTTGTATTTTTCACTTTTTTTGATTTTTTAAACATATATACATTACGAATTTCGGTGTAATTTCGCCATCTTCACGATCATAATAAATCTGAATAATTTATTCATTCTCCTTTATACTTCGGATGTACATAATGATTTGTGAATGTAGTAAAACACACTGAAAAATTGAGATTTAAATATATATATACTACTTTCACATTCCCATTGCATTGAGCAATTTTCCCGACCTAACTGTAGATAGAAATTTCACACATGTACCCAATTGCATTGTGCAATTTTTCCGACCTAACCGTAGATAGAAAATTTTACATTGAGACACAAGAAATACAACACTTTACACAAAAGCAACTAGCAACCGATTAAAGACTTAATCTAATAGGGTAGGCTAAGGTGTAAAGGTGTAACGAAACAAATATTTGGTGTAAGAAAAGAATGGAATGGCTCAGCGGGTTTTTCTAGGGGTATCTTACTCTAAAAATGAGAGTAAACAAAAAGGTTTATACGGGGGTTAACTAACCAGTGTAGTTAGTTAATATTACGACATGTATAGGCTTTTTGGGTGTAATCCTAGAAATTTACCAGTTTAGACGAATAGATATACCAAGTCAAGTTCTAAAGTATACAACATCACCAGCACACTCATAATTTTGTGGAATTTAAGTAAACATTTGGAAACGGATAAGGCTAAATTCTCACAATATCTAACAAAGATTATGTGTGCGGGTTATGTAACTATTAATTTCCTAAAAGTATGCTTGAAAATATTTTAAATTTAGGCATAATTTAATCATTTTATTTTGAAAATATGGACAAGTAAGCGTTCTAATTCTCCTCCCCCACTTGAAGTATACAACGACCTCGTTGTATAAACATAAAATAAAAAACAGGAAATTAAAAGAATTAGAATGAGAAACTCCCCAGGGATTTGCTTGGTATGATCCTCCATGTTGCGTTTATGAGCAAAATTGTGTGTTGTGAAAGCGGGTGTGGATGTCAGCATGACTACAACACACATAATTCCATAATATAAATACTCCACCAAAGTCGTCATTTTCGTTTAGTAAGGTCAAAAAAACATAAGAAAAACAGTGCCTAATTCTATCTTCGGGTATTCGTTGATTAGAATCAAATAAAAAACCTAAAATGTACAAGATGTCGATACACACGTATCCATAAACCGGATACGCCGTATTAAGATCTGTAAGAAAATTCCTAAGTATAGGTCAGTCACCTGATACACTGTATTCATTTAATGAATACGCCGTATAGACTAGTCTGACAATAATGTTTTAAATTGCATAAAAGTAAAGATTGGATGACCAAAAAGTCAATATGTCATATACATTGAAGTTGGATATTTCGTATTGACAGTCTAATAAGATAGACTCAATAAAACTGGAAAATACATTTCGGGTTGTCTCCCGGCAAGCACTTTTGTTTACAGAAAAGTCTTTAAGTTAGACTTGTTTCCAGCTTCTACTTGGAGTCTTCATAAATTTGTACCTCCATGTGTTATTGCTTCCATTCGTAAGTTCATTCGTTGGTTATTTCAATCTCAATAAATTTTTGTTGAACTTACTGTCAGACTTCCGATAATCCTACATTTAAAAAGAAAACCAAATCCGTCATATCATAATATACATCAAAATGATAATAAGTGTCATGTCCGAATACATAATAATATAAACAAGATAAGATAATGTTTACAAAAGGATAAAACCAAGGATAGGAAGATCAAGGGTCAGGCTGGTCCTAGTCGTGTGGAGCTGCTAAGGTGCTGGTGCCACCGTCGGTCCTCTGTCGGACACATCTTTGGTATGGTACGTGTGAATCGCCATACCTCGGGTAGGTCACACCGCTCGCATCTAGTAACTGCCCTAAGCGACCAATCGCCCATGTAGTAAACCTCACAAAATCTTCTACTAACCGTCCATAAACAACTTTTACGGATGCTCGCACTTAAACTATTCAGTTGGTAGTGATACACGTATCTTTGATATGAGATAGGAAGGAACTTAGTAAAGAGAGAGTGAAGGAAGGATGTATTCTAGAGAGAGAAAGTAAGAAACATGTAATTCATAAGTAAAAATGAGAATACAAAACCAACCAACCAACACCATCTCGAGGTATGGGAGGGTTTATATTATACAATATGGCCGGCCATTGGCCTTGGGAGGCTTTTAGGGGCCTTTTGGGCATTATTAGCTTATCATACTGGACATTGACTAATACGGGCTTTGTCTAGTTAATATTGGAAGTACTGAGACTTTTCTTGATCCTAACAATCTCCCCCTAAGGGAGGTCACTCCAATTTACAAAAATTTAATCCTAGCATACTATGCTTTATCTTTAGTCTTCAGCTCGTAAACTTCATGTCTTTTATCTTGTGAATATGTTGTAGTGTCTTTTGACTTTAGGCACGAGCTTGTTCTTTTATCTTGACTTGTAAGTAAAATTGTGATCTTGAACACTTTGAGATCATCAACCAAGCATAATCTTGTTTTGCCATCTTGTAACTTTTCCATCTTGTGAACTTGTGACTTTTGGACCGACATGCTCATACCTTTCTTGATTTGTTGACTTGAAAAGCTTTAAAGTTGCATCTTTCTTGAAATCTTTAATTTTAAACACCTTCGTGGACTTCGAGAAAAGACGTTCGGTATCAGAAGGAGTCGCGAAACTTTTTGCGAGAATTCTTTTCTTTAATATTTTAGTCACTTCAAGAAAGACGTACGGTATCAGAGTAGCGAAAGTCTTGAAACATGTACTTGAGCTTTCATGACGTATTTATGGTTGTTGGTCGGGTATGAGCATGTGGTTATGAATCTTGTGAGTCAGCTGGAATTAGGTACACCTCCATCTTTAAGTTTCTTGCATTAAAACAGTTAGCAATAAAGCGGGGGGATGAGTATGGGCTTGTCATTAGACCGTGTTTGGTTGTAGTAACCTTCTTATCTATGAGTATCGACCTGTGATCAGGTAGATTTAATTTAAGAAGAATCTCATTGACAGGATTTACAGCTAAAGTATAGAATCATTCTAACACATTTGTATTAGATTCATCAAACTCATCATGTTCTCATTACCGGAATGTCTCAAAGCAGACAACACGATAAGAGTGAACCAGTGAGTTACTGTCTCACCGATGGAAATAGAAAAATCGATTTGAAAATCAATCAACGTATCACTTGCTAAAGTGGTTTTATGACACGTCAAGAGGGTTAATCATTTAAAAAAATCATCATCAATCGTCAATTCATATATTGGAACAAGTTTGATTCTTATAGAATCACACCATCATTTCTTTCCAGTTGTCACAAGTTTGATTCGTATAGAATCGCACAAGTCACCTACCATGAGCTTGTTTGATGTTGGCTCAAGCAGGATTTCCATCTTCATGGTGAATACTTAAGCATCACTCGGATGTTCTGGCAAAATGACAAGGATAATGCGAAGGACTCCTAGTATATATCTTGTTATTCACATTATGCGACTTAACAGATTTAATTTGACAAGTGTCCTAATGAGATTTATAGATGATCTCTTTTTGGCTCTAGACTTAATAGTGCACTTTAATTTTAGTGATCGGAGGCTGGAGCTGAGTGCCACCTTTTCAATATCAACTAACTCAGAGTGAGAGAGTTGATAGAAATGTGTGAATCTTTCTTGTTGTTTACAATTTTTTTTTTTTCGTTTTTTTGTTTTTTTTTTTCTCTTTCTGAGTTTTGAACATATGTATTTCTTAACTTCGAGTGGCTAGGAAGGGTTGTGCATAGCGTCACTGGGTCCATAACTGTCTTCCATGTCGGACAACATCTTAGTGTTTCCGACAGTTTATGTATTGACCCGGTTTCTGCCTAAGTGTATGGAGGGCTTATTTCTTTTCACCCTTTATCTTTACATTTCTTTTTCATTCTTCAACCCCTTCAATGCTTACTGAGACTTCATAACTAACACCTTGTTGGGTTTATTCCAGTGTTAGCTCCATCTCAGTCTGCATTCTTCCCTTAATCTTACTTTACTCCTTTTATCATACCTAAGGACTTCTACACTAACTAGTAGATATCCCTGGATAGATCCCTCTGGTTCTGGTTAGATCATGGAATTTGAATACATATGCCTAACCACCTTATATCTCTATAAATTAAAGTACATGGTTGGTCTTTTGAGTATTCCATCACGATCAGAACCAACGTCATTGAAAAGTTCAATCAAAGTGTTTGATATAAATATCAAAAGATTTACACTTTGAGAGTTTTTCATCATCACTAAAAGCTCCCCCTTAACATGTGCATCGTAATCGTAGTACATGCTAGGTGTGGAGTGCATTAAGTCCATTTTATTTGATCAAATCTTTCAATACAAGTTAGATCCAGGTTAATCACATTTTCTCCCCTTATCCAAAATGTTAATCCCTTGATATTTTGGATATTAATTGATTAACCTTTCGGGGAAAAATTGTTATATACTATCTATGAGGAACATTTTAATGCTCCCCTTAATTTATGAGGGTATATAAGATAGTGTTGAGTATAATAATTTGAAATTTTTTGAATTTACTAAGAAATTCTTGAAAATTTTGTACTCGAGCTCTCCTTATTATCACCATAAGTCTACACTACATATTAATATATTCACAACATCATATGATAGAATCATATGGATTTTTGTAGCAGCCGTAGGTCTCCTTTGTATAATCTCCCACCAACGAACTTTTCTAAGCTCCTCATTAACCTTCTCTCTTTCAAGAAGTTGTCAATCTAATCTTTCTCTGTCCAAGCACTCTTCGGCATTGCTTTAACTTTCTTTCCTAGTTACGAAAGTCTTTGCTCCAAACTTCGAGTATGAAATAGGTTCAGATACATATGTAACTTGAGCTTGTGTGGTTGGTGATGTCGGTGTTGATGTTGTCTTAGCTTCCCCCTAAACCAGCAATTCTTTTTTGAGTAGATTCAGAACTTTCTTGCAAGCCACATCAAGCAGTCTTGATGTATAAAGCCCAGATATTCGAAGTACACAATTAACCCTTTCAAGAATTTAATACTGCAACACCAAAGTCAATTAAGTCCCGGATGAGCGCATTTCTCTCTACAGGATAGTTATGATATAAATTGAAACACCAAAGTCAACTAAGTCTCGTATGTCACAATTATTCCCTCTAAATAGTCGAAATGATAACTCCAAAGTCAACTAAGTCTCGGAAGAAGACATTTCTTCCTACAGGATACTGACAACCTAAAGGAATCATCATACCTATATGTACCTCTTTTATCAAATATTTCTACTCATTTTAAGAATAAGCTTAGAGATTGACCGGTCATGTAAAAACATTGCATTGATCGACAGAACTTTCTCAGTTTTAAATTATCTATTCTACCAAACCACTTCCCCCTAGGGACTCAAATGATGCATACTGGCTAATGACGAGATGTCTCTTCCACCATGTGATTAAAATAGTGCACCCGAAAGATTCAAAACGGCCTAAAATCAAAAGAAGCTAACCTTAAAAGACAAAAGAAGCTAACCTCAAAAAAAGGCCAAGGAACACTAATCTAGTATACATCTACTCTTCCCCCATGTGTCGTGACACGTCGAAAACAGCAAAACCTTATACGCATACATATTCGAGATCGTGTGGTTTTTTTTTATTCCTCGAATATACAGTTGTCCCCCCCCGCCCGGGGGTGGAGAGAGGGCCCGGATACTTTAATCACAACACAGTCGGCATATCTTGGAATCTATTTTAGCTTTTATAAGTATATACGCTTAAACTTGAAATAGATCCAAATCAAACTATATGAGAGCACAATGGTACTATGAGAATACTAAAGTAATTAATGCAGAATCTTAACCTAACACAAAAAGTACTAAGAAGAACGCAATATAAAACTTTGCTATGTTTCTATTGATTTCTATTAGGGGGTTTCTTTTTAAATCTCATCATACTAATCAGTGTGTCGTTTGGTTCCTTTTTTACACCAGGAAACCCTAAATGGGCTCATACAAAACGTTGGGTTAGTGGTAATGCAGATAATGCATCTCCTTTACTAAGATATCTCCTAAGATATCTCATAAGATAACTATTTATAACTATTATGTTATTCAAAATGAAATTAACTTCACAAGGCACGAGTAATAACTATAGTACGGCAGGGACTTAACATAGTACTGGCAGACTTAAGATTAACTATGTTACCAAACTCTAACTCTCTATAACTACCAGACTTAAGTCTGTTTATAATAATTCCTAACAATCCTCCCCTAACTTGATCTTCACTTGTGAACTTCAAGTTTCTTTAAGTATCTTCATTATGAGCTTCCTGAGGATTTTGTAAGCATTATCTTTGGAATTATTCTTGAACTGCAACATAAATCGATTTTCTGTATAAACGGTTCTAGGACTTCTATCAAGCAACTCTTGAAAATCCTTCACTAAGGAATTTTGCAGCATCCAAATCTTTTAAACATCATGGACCAACCTTCACAGCTACATGTTTTATCTTTTCAGCAACTAAATAACAGCTAAACATTGACTATATGTACATCAGATCATAAAGGTTTCAGTCTATTCTCATCACTTCCAGGTGTGTTAACTCTTGAGAGAGGTGATATCATTAAAATTTTAAATGGGATTTGATGTCTTTTACCAGTTAGCTTTAAACTCTAGAGTAGCCTTTGTTTGGTTTATTAACCATGGTACATTGATAACCATTTCAACTTTTAGTACATGAAACATGGTGAGTTGAAATACCATATGATTTTTAGCATTCATCAGGCTATCAACTGATTCTATCTAAGCCTTTACAAGTAACAGTTTTCTCTTGGGCTAGGCTAATCTTTGGGTGAATCAATGACATTCACCCTGGTGGACTAGTAACACAGTTCAACTTTTTGGAAAGTGATATCATTGGTAAGTTGGGTCCATCTAGTTTTTGGTAATCTACGTCAACCATTATAAATGGATTTTCCACAGCCTTTAACTCAAGCCTTATAACTTGTGGGTAGCTAACTCTATACATATAGATTTGGTAAGTTGATAACATTTATGTTTTTTGTAAAATGTCATACCATTAACGGATTTGAGAAGTTTTTACCAAAGTCGTTTGCTTTGGACTAGCCAGTCCTTATGCCTATTAAGCACATGTGTAACTGATGACATTGTTTGTGTCGGTGTTACGCCAAACACTCAAACCCTTCTCTCTTCCATTTTTGGTCCACATTTCCATCCATAACTCCAGAAACTGATAAACTTATCACTTTCTAAACCAGCTTGCTTTCTCAATCATCTTCAAAGTTTTGTACAAAATTCATTCATTTTTCCCTCCGATGCTTCATTTTTAGCATACTTGCATAGAAGGCATCTTTAGCAAAGGATACTTACTATCTGCTAGCATATAAATACTACTGCCTCCAAAGTTAGACAATTACTTCACCACTTATCATAATTATTCTCTAAACTGATTTTATTTTGATGTAGTGGTAGGCTCACTAATGGCATCTTCATTGAGAGTGCGATCAATCAGAGACCTGAGATACTCCATTTAATACTTGTCATATGCATCTTCAGGCCTATTTTGTTCCATATTTTTGCTAACCACCTGTATAGTTTCAATAAGATCCTCTCTTGTGAAGTCTTTAAGCATAGCTCCAAATCTCATATAAACTGTATCAGCTCCATTTGCTCTTATTATCTAATAAATGCTTCTTTCACTTTGTTGAAATATCTTCCAATTTGCCACAATATTGGATTTTGTATCCAAAGGAGTAGGATTCATAGCTTCTATTGATTCTTCTTCATCAGTCTCTGAATCTCCTTATGGACTCTTGTAATCATTTAACGCCTTCCTAGCCTTTTGCTTCTTTCTTTTTCCTGTTCTTATTACTGGCTTTTCTTCTTTTACTTCAGTAACTTTTTCTTCAAACTGAAAACATCTTTTTATCATCAATCTTTTGTTTCTTTGAAATTCTCGATATATTTTTTATGTTGATGCTCTTCTTACTCTATCTTTTCAACTGTGCCTTTGTAGCTTCAATGTTCATAGGAACAAAAGATTCAACCTGCTTGACCAACTTATCAAACTCTTCTTTCACTCCTTTAAAAACTCAACTTCTTTAACTGTGTAAGCTTCCATGTCCCCTGATTCATCAAATAATTCATCATGTAGTTCCTCAGCTGTGATTGGGTCATAGGCTTACTTCTTCTTGCTTTAGCTCTTTCTTCTGCAAAGAACTTCTTTCTCTGATTTAGTAACTCTACCATCTTCTTTGCAAAGTCATCTTCTGGCAACTCTTTCCCTAGCACATTCTTTGTCAATTCTACATTAGCTTCAAGCTTAGCTCTAATGGCATCCTAATCTTCTTCAGTATAGTGTTGAGCTTCAAATTGAACTTGAGCTTTTCATTGCTTTTGTTGCTCAGTTAATTCTTCTTCTTTCATTCTTTTAGCAAAGAGTGCATCCAAATGAACTTGTTTGGCAGTTTTCTCTTCCTCTAGAGTTTGCAATCTTATGGCTTCTGCCTGAGCCTCTCCTGATGGTTTAGTAGGTGTAACAAAATCTCTTTTTGAACCTAGAGGATCATCATCAATGTCCTGAATTATCCTCCCCTAATCCTCTGGTTCTTCATCCTCTGAGTCAGTTAAAACCACATGTCTCCTTTTGAGAATAGCTTCTAGTTTCTTTACTTTCTTCACCAACTTCACAATTGCTTTGCCCATGGTCAGCTTAGTTTGCTTGAGTTCTGTCTCCAAACTAACAACCATTGTGATCAAATTGGGAACC
Source organism: Tanacetum coccineum (assembly GCA_026074375.1). NCBI lineage: Eukaryota > Viridiplantae > Streptophyta > Magnoliopsida > Asterales > Asteraceae > Tanacetum > Tanacetum coccineum. The sequence goes on from BQNB010137596.1 coordinate 12,175, forward strand.
AGGTGAAGTAAGTCTTCTACTGTCATAGTTCTAGCTTCTGGCACATAAGGGTGAGAAGGATCCTGAGATTGTGGAACTTCAGTCTCCTGTCTAGGGGAAAGTGGTTGGTGTTCAGGTGATGGTTGCTCAAAATTGTACTCAGTCTGTGCATCGTCAGGTTCAGGTGAAGGTGATGTATGGTGAGTTGTTAGTTCAGCTACAGGTGTAGGTTCAGATGCAAGTGTTGCAGATAATGACAGGTGTGGTTGGAGATTGAGGATGGTAAGGAGTGAGAAGATGATGGTTGATCCTCAGCTTGATCTGCTGGTCCTGCACTTTGATCTACAACAACAACTGGTAACATTGCAGGAAACAAAGGTCTAGGTACCCCTCTAAAACCCCTTTTCATGTTCCCAAAAATCTTTTTGGTCAATACAATAGCCAAATAAGGATGTTTATTCTCAGTTTTTATTTCCAACAATCATTTGTAGAAATCGTGGTACATCAAAAACTTTAGTTTTATTTTCAAGTTTGCACTCCATGCATCAAAGATAATTTTGAAAAGTTATAAATCCTGCTAGTAAGAAGACAAATCAAAGCAGTTGCAAGAAGATTGATACATAATTGATCCTCATCTCCATTTTAGGACTCATACCAATGTAAAATATGATGGACTAAAAATCTCCATTGGGGTGTAAAATGACTTTTCCAAATGTAAAAGTTACCATCAGCTCGGATAACCTATATTACCCATCCTCAACAATCTTAGTATTTGGCCAACATAGAAATCCCTTGAAGCCATCGGTAATTGAGGCTTACTTCGAACTGATGCCTCTGTGATTGTATACTCAAGAGTATCTATGGTTGATTTAGTTCTTGAGTCCCATCAGCAAGAGTTGTGATGCAGTTGCAGTCTGACCAAAACTGTGTGTCTAGGGAGTCATGGATAGTAGGATTGTGTGTCAAGCATACCTGATATGCTTGCTTTTAAGAAATCTACCTATCTTGCAAACATGCACTTTCTTCAGGTTTCTTTAAGGAATCTACTTGGTTTATGCTTGTTGCAGTTTTCTTGCAAGCCATGCTTTGAAAGGTAGTAAAAAGGTTGTGATTGTTTGGTGTTATCAACTGGTTTGGCTCGTTTTGGTAACTATACTGATTGTAGCTGACTTAATTGTACTTTATTATGACAAAAAATACCTGAATTTTAATTGTCCAAGAGAAAATAGGCTCTTTTTAATGAAGAAAACTATTTTAGGTACGGTTAAAAAAGTAAATATCAATTTGTGCTTATATGCTTAAATATCTCCGCAATTTGCAATAACGGTAATATTTAGTGTAAAATTCAAAGATGTGAGACAAACAGTAACTAGACTAGTTACCTCAGTATTAATAATTGGACTACCAGACTTAAGTTCTGGTCAAAAGTATTAATAAAATATATTGTCAGAACTAACAATAAGCTTACCAGGATTAACTAGTAAATCTACCAGATTTTAATTAACAAACCATTATTTGTAACTGTGTCACAAAATTCGATCATGATCCAATCCTTCATGCAATCTAAGTATAACCTGAAAATGTTAAGCCACACACAAAATATACTACAAAACTATTCAAAACACTATGTTACTAGATCTATTATATTTTAATAACTACTAAAAGTAAGATAACCTATCATAATTAATTCTACTAACTAGTATTACTAGGTTACAAACTATACATTTAATCTCTCCCCTTTTTAATGTAGTATTGATTTATTCATCCAAAATTAACCATATGAAATTGACACCTTGGTTCCATCAAAAGCTTTGGGTCAATAGGTCAGCTACATTGACAGTCTTTGTGAATTTTTCACCTTAATGAGCTTCTTCTCATAAGGGAATCTCGTTAAAGTGGTGTCTGATATCTATGTGGCTTTGTCTTCGGAGTGTACAACCGAATATCTTCACAATGCGATTGTGGTTTCATTGATTAATGTGATTTTGGTTTTCTTGAATTGAAACCATAGTCCAACATTTAATTCTGAATCCCACCCCCCAGCTTACAAAAAAATACTTATCCTCAACAACTTGTAGCAGCTACATAATTCAGCTTGTAGTAGAAGTAGCCACTATGGGTTTGTTTCTTTACATTGCCATGAAATTAATTGCTTCCAAGGAAATTGACACCCACCAGTTGTAGATTTCCTGTCCAGGTTTGCACCAGATAGTCACTATCTGAGGAAAGCTTCCGGTCAAAAGATGATTCTATTAGATACCATAAGACAAATTAGGTTTGCCTGAAAGGTACTTAAAGATTCTCTTAACAGGCATTTAGGTGTGAAGTCTTGGGAAAGTAAACTGGAAAACGAGACAGACACATACTGACAACTCTCAAACCATGCAAAAATTATATCAGGCCCCCGTGAGGACAGTTTTAAATACATGAGAGAACCTATCATGGATCTATATAAGTGTACATCCACTTCATCAGCTTCCTCATCTTTTGTCAATGCCATATTGGTCTCCATTGGGGTTATTACAGTTTTCACACTTGTAAGGTTAAACTTTTTCAGCATGTCAACAACATACTTGTCTTGAGAAATGAAAATTCTATCTGTCTTTTGTTTGACTTGCAATCCAAGAAAGAATATGAGTTCACCTATAGAACTCATTTGAAATCTGCCTTTCATCAAGGCCTCAAATTCATCACACCAAGACTTTCTAGTAGAGCCAAAAATGATATCATCTACATACACTTGAACCAGCATGATATCCTTCTTGACCTTCTTAATAAACAAAGTCTTGTCTATGGTACCCCTCCTGTATCCATGCTTCTCTAGAAATGTTGATAGAGTAGCATACCAAGCTCTAGTAGCTTGATGTAGTCCATATAAAGCTTTGACAACCTTATAAACCTTTCTTTAGGATGGGTCAGATTTCAACAAAACTAGGAGGTTGAGAAACATACACCTCTTCATCTATAGTGCCATACAAAAATGCACTTTTTACATCCATTTGGTATACTATGAACCCTATAAATGAGGCAAAGGCTAAAAATAACCTGATAGCTTCTATTCTTGCCACAGGAGCAAAACCTATTCATAGTCAATAACCACCCTTCTCTTGTTTGTGACTTGAGGCCACTAATCTTGCCTTATTTTAACAATAATCCTCTTTCTATCCTTTTGTTTCTAAATACCCATTTTGTTACCACTAACTTATGCTCCATGAGGTAGATCTACTAGATTCCATTACCTGTTGAAGACCTAAATGTATTACTCCACTTGCATTGCTTCACCCAACTGTAATACTTTTAGAGGCTTCCAGAAATCTTTTTAGGTTCTTCCTGAGATACGAAGCAGGCAAACAAACAATGCTGTTGATCTTTGTGATTGTTCCTTTGCTGCTTTTGAACATAACTTACAAGTGCATGTGCTTCTGAATGTTGTTGCACTATGCTTCTAGTTTACACAGATGACTTAGGATCACACAAAATTTGACTTTATGGGTGAATGTTGTGTATCTTAAGAGTAGGAATGGGACTAACAGCTACTTCTGTTGGTAAGTTGTTGAAATTATGGACCATACCCTATTCATCATAAGAAGCCTCATCAAAAATCCCTTTCTGAGGTTTGTTAAAGATTGTGAGCTCTGGCATATCTGAAATCCATCTGATCAGCTAGGTTGGGAGTATTTTCTTGTCTACTACAGGCATTAACTGAGTTAGTACTGGTAGCTTTGTTCTTAGGTACTTCCCTTAAATGCTTTTGAGCAAGTTCATCCAATTCTCTTCTAAAAGCTAGAATTTCAGGAGTATCTTCTGAAATGCCAGTAGAATAAGCCTCCTTCTCTTGTGCTTGAAGGTTTTTGAAGCTTCTGTCAAAAATCCTCTACATTTGAATTAGTTAGAAGACTTTATCTTGGTTCTCATCTTTTGCTGCAGTAGGATTGAGTGCCTGTAGGCACACCAATAGCCTTCAGCCTCATCTTCTTCCTTAGAAGCATTTGCATTAGGAGTTTGTAGAGTACCTATACTGTTAGTTACTTTTGAAGTACCTGCATGTGGGATTAGGAATGATTATTCAAATAGACGCAGGAATATAGTATAGAAATTCAGTTAGTAATCATATCAACATCCTCTATACTATCTTTCACATTAGGTTTTTCTTCAAGAAATTTTACATGCAGATTTACTTCTACCTTTTTGGTTACTAAATTATATACCCTAAAGGCTTTACTATCTAGTGAGTAACCAACTAAGAAACCCTCATCACACTTTCCATCAAACTTGCCAAGCATACTTAGAGTATCTAAAATGGTAACATGGCACCCAAAAGGTCTTATTTTGTGGCTAAACAAAAGCTCATAAGGAGTTTTGTTTTGAGGTGTTGTCACCCTTACCTTATTAAAGATATAACAAGCAATACTAACTGCTTCTGCCCAAAAAGTAGTTGGTAAGAGTGAGTGGGTCATGTTCATTCGTTCAGCAACACCATTTTGCTGTAGAGTTTTGGCATTGCTATACTCTTGTTTTATTCCCTTGTTCCCACAAAATTCAAGCATATCCCTATTATTAAATTCAGTGCCATTATCTGATCTAATGATTTTAACTCTGTGATTAAGCTGGTTTCTAATTTGTCTAATAAAGTTCTGAAGGATGCAACTAGTTTCATCCTTAGTAGCCATGTTGATTATACCCAACTACTAAATTGGTACAATCATCAGTAATTACAAGGCAATAACTTGCATGATTAATGCTTTTTACAGAAGTAGGTACAAAAAGATCCATATGCAAGGTGTGTAATGGCTCAGTGATTTTTCTTTCTAATTTAGCTTTACATGAGGCCTTGTGTTGCTTACCTTTATGGCAGGCAACACATGTATGGTCATTTCTAAAAACCTTGGAAGATAGACCTCTTACAAGGTTTCCCTTCACAAGTTTGTTTAAGTTTTTAAAATTTATATGACCTAACCTCTTGTGCCATAATTTAGATTCATCATATGTGGCTTTTGCAATCAAACAAGCATAATCTTTTGTGAGAGAAGGTGTCTTCATATCAAAACTGTACATATTGTGTTTCCTAGGGACTTTTAGAAGTATCTGATTTTCATTAGGCATTTTAAAGTCAGGAGACACAACAAGACATTTAGTTTTAGTAAAAAGAACCTTGTGCTGCTTATCACATATTTGTGATATTGAGAAAAGATTAAAATGCCCAAGTTCTTTAACAAAAGACACACTATCAAAATCTAAATTACCAACTCTTATTCTGCCTTTGCCAGTTATGTAGCCTTTGCTACCTCCAAAGGTAACAGATCCCCCTTTGTATTCTTCAAAATCATCCAGGTGATCCTTGTTACTAGTCATGTGCCATGAGCATCCACTATCAAATATACCTATATCCTCCATGTTCTTGAGTGGATGATCCTGCACATGAAAAAGAGAAATTAGTTTCTCTTAGGGACCCAGGCCTTTTCGAACACAATTAGATCCACTATTATAATTAGAGTTTGGTGTTGTGTTCTTCCAATTATAACATGCTGGAGTCTTAACAGTAGTGCCCCAATTTCCCTTTACAGAATGAGAGTAAGTCATTTTGGTTGTATTTCTAACAATGGGTATTCTCACAGGTGAATGTGATTTTGAAAAATGACTTCTTTGAATAACCTTATTCACCTGGGGTCTT
>BQNB010137597.1:3690-17824 GCA_026074375.1 Tanacetum coccineum
CTATATCCTTGTGTAATTGTGCTATGATTTAACACCCAATGTTGTATATTCCGCTGCGTGAACTTTGGGGGTGTTAAATTGTTCTAATGGATGATCTCTGGTCCATCGGTAATCATGACTTTGTGGTTGAAATGAATGCACATCGGTATTATCAATGTTGCGTGAGGAAGACTCACCAATTTCTTGTACCCGTGTACAAAAAGGATTGATAAATTCATCTTCTTGAAACGATGCATTCGGTGCTTGATCATTGTTGTTTTCCTCAGCTTGACCGTGTGTTGGATTGTAATATTCTTCAAGTAAAGGACTGAAGAGAAATTCCAACCCTTGTTGTGACGAATATGTCTTCTCTGCTATAGGAACAACATTTTGTCTTGGGGGCATGGGGTCAGAGTTGTCATAATCTGACGCCTTTTGTCCTTGAGGAACGAGGCCTGAAGAGACATTTTCAACAGACATCTCTTGTCGTTGAGGTGCGAGGTCTGAACTGTTGTGATCAGACATCATTTGAACATTGAGGAACGGGGCCTGAAGTGTTATTTTCAGCAGACGCCATTTATCGTTGACGACCGAGGCTTGAACTGATGTGTTCAAACGTCATTAGACATTGATGACCGAGGCTTGAACTGCTGTGTTCAAACGTCTTTGAACATTGATGACCGAGGCTTGAACTGCCGTGTTCAAACATCATTGAACATTGATGACCGAGGCTTGAACTGCTGTGTTCAAACATCATTGAACATTGATGACCGAGGCTTGAACTGCTGTGTTCAAACATCATTTAAACATTGATGACCGAGGCTTGAACCGTTGTGTTCAAACGTCTTTTGTTGTTCATTTCCAAAGCAAACAGTACCCAGATAAGACAAACAATCTTGAGAATTCTACCCGTTGGTTGCCACCTAAGACAAGATCTAGGACTTGTTGTTTTCTCATGCACAGTGGAAGTCCTTTTTATTGAAAACCTATGTCCTGTTGGGATCTGTCTATTTGGTTTCGTTGCAACCCTTATTTGCTCTACGGGTTTGTTTCTGTTCGTTGTCTTATTGGACGGAACCTTAGCACGCGAGTTGACTTCTTTCAGGAATTTTGTAACACAAGAATCATGATTTGCATTAAAGACACATTTCTGACATGTCGAGCAAACAAAACGTTTGGAGTCAGAAAAATTTCTAAAGTTCCTAGAGTGTTCTTGTTTCTTTTTCTTTAGCCTCCTCCAGGTAGTGATTATGACTATTGTCATTTGAGCCTAACCTAGATTGAGCTAGTGCAATCATGTAATGAGGTTTTGCATGGGCAGATTCTCTTCTCTTAGGTAGATAATGTGTAGTGACTGGTTTTGACAAGTCGTTGTTCTCATCAACTTGGGAGGCAAACCGTGGTTTTGAAATTTTAGGTCGTTCAGACTTAAACGCAGTCGGTTGTCTAACAACTGATTGGTTTCTGTGTGGTTGTAAAACTGGTTTCCCCAAGATTGATGGTTTTGCAAACTTAGTATTCACACTATTTCCTGTTAGTTTCCTTAACTCATTTTTTAATGCTGCAATTTGCAAAACACCTTTTTCAGGAATCTCTGAGCTAGTACATTCAGCATTTTTCATTAGACCTTTTTGTTTAGTTGTGGCAATTAAAGAATCCATTAATGGGTCTTTGGTCTAAACTCGTGTCTCTTTGATAGAATCAAAAGATCTTTGTAAGTCTATTTCAAGTGCTTTTTTCCTTATGTAACTGAATCATTCTCTACAAGTAATTTAGCCACACTATGTTCCAATTCGATGTTTATTGTTTCAGTTACATCGATGTCATTTTTAACTTTGGCTTCATTACTTTTCATCTTTTAAAAAGTACTCTGTGCCCTGATTTTAAAGACATTATTTTCCATTTGTAGTTCAAGATTAATACAATGTGCTTCGAGTTTTGAAAAATCTTTTTGACACTGGGCAACAGTCTTTTTGAGACAAACATTTTCAGACTCGAGTAATTGATTTGAGAGTTCAATTGTCTTGTCATCAATTAATTTAGCAGGCAAAGGACATGTGTCATGACATTGTTCAGCATTCTGGACAATCTCTCCTTCATTAATGAATTCAGGTTGCTCAGTATGTTGTTGTCCTATTAAGTCAGCATACATTAATTATTAGAATCATTTGTACCTCTCCTTTGGCATTCTCATCCCTATATGGGTCTGATATCTGCATCATCAACATGTGCATCATTCCCTGATCTGCTGCTTGTATCCTGCTCTTGTGATTCTGTCCCATTGCTTTCAATGATAACTGAACTAGCATCCAATGCATCCAGTGCATTACTCGTATCAATCTTTTCCTCTGTTGTCTGGATTTGTCTTTCATTCACCCTGCTGTCATACCTCTTTTAATGCAGTGCTCTTTCATCAATCGACTTTTGACCATATTCTTCCATAATTGGACCAGTGTCTCATGGAATAATAGGAATATCAAGGGTTGAAGTGTATTGTAGCAAGGAGTGCGAGTCATTACAATATATTATATTCATCATTCAAATAAATCTTTGACTTGATGAACAACTAAAACTGTGTCTCGAGAACTTTCAAAAGAAAGCCATGATCCATCTCGTGAAATTCGTTGTGGATCAATTTGTTTTTTTGAAGTTGATCCATGTTTAGGAACATCGTGCCTGTAAAATCTCAAAATCTTGACCAAAGAGTGTTGCAAACGCCGTCCGAATCCATTCTCGGTTCGACTTCCTTTTAAGTCGTTGTTTGAAAGACGCGTGAGGTGTGAATGAAGTCGTTGAAAGTAATCATAGCAACTTTTCTTTTGATTGTCCTTGATTAGTTGCATTTGTTGTTCTTCTGATTCCGAACACGAAGATACGGTATCTTTCTTTTCCATTTATCGTGAATTGAAGTGAAAAATTGTTGGATCTTAAGTGGATATGATGTGATTGAAGTTGTGGTCTTGTATGCAATTCACGTTCACGGGATTTTACACGTCTATGATTAAAACCGATAAGTGAATTAACGGGATTTTACAAAATCAATAGACAAACCGTGAATGAATAATCGATTGATGTTAATGTGTGTTTGTTGAATGATTAGTCCTTTTAAGTCCTTTGTTTGTTGTTAGATTTGATGTTTTCGGGAAATTAGGTTTTCAAAACAAGGGTTTTCAATGGACAAAACGCAGTGTCTTTAGTCAAAACGCAGTGAGACAAAACACAATGATCAAAAGCAACCTTGAGACAAAACGCAATGATTTGTTAAGATTTGGGCAGCATAACGTTTAGATTTGCTATATAAATGGTCTTCAATGAGGCAAAACGCAGTCTTCAATAATCAAAACGCAATGACCAAAACGCAATGACCAAAACGCAGTCTTCAATAATCAAAACGCAATGACCAAAACGCAGTGACCAAAACGCAGTCTTCAATAATCAAAACGCAATCAAGAACACCCCTTCAGTGAGTCAAAACGCAGCCAAGAAAAAATCATCAACCATTCTTGAAAGCCACGAAATGATGTTAAAACCACTTAGTAATGATGCAAGGGATAGTTCTAAGCCCGAAAGTACAAATCTTTAACACATCTAACCACAAACAAAGATCAATCTTTGATTTTTTCTTGCTTTATTTTCGAAAAAAATAATAAACCACGAATTTTGATTCTTTTTAACCACAAATGAATCACGAATCCACCCTTAAAGCTCTGGTACCAATTGTAGGATCCCTTTAACACATACACTTCATATCATACACGGATCTAGATCAAGAAAAGAGAAAGAGAGATGATTTCTAGAGAGAGAAACAAGAGAGAGGTTAGAGAGAAAAGAAAAGATATTATTAGAAAAGAGAGAGTTAGATATTTTTCCAAGTGGAAAAGATATATATATATATATACCCCGTCACGTTTAAGTAAACGTGTGGGATATTTGACTAGGACTCGGGCTCGGGTTTTTGCTTGGGATTAAACCCGAAACATATACAATATTAGATTAACTATCGAGCCCGATTCCCGATACTTTCCTATTACAACGTTAACTAATTGATTGACCGAGACTAAAATACATAATGGACGAACTTCATGTTCGACTCAATATTTTGAGGCTAACAGTTATCACCGAAGGAAATTACGTTAGCGACACCCAGAAAAAACTGTTACTATGTAAATAATGTCACCAAAGATTGAATTTATCAAAGTTTTTTTTAACGACATATTTATTAAAAAAACAAAACTAGCGAGAGTTAGAAATTACATAGAAGTTTTAAGCCAAACTTATTTTGGGAGGATATTTGGATTGATGGATCGGCGTTGAAGCATCAATACCCGAGACTTTATGTTTAAAAATGTTTAAACAAATAAGTGTTGCTGAAAAAATTAATCATAATTCCTTGGTTCGGTCTTTTCGTCGTGCTTTAAGAGGAGGGGTTGAGGAAGAGCAGCAATGTCATCTTCAATCCCGTATTGGTGACTTAATTTTGCCAAACATTCCTGATCGCTGGGTTTCGTCTTTAGAAGCTTCAGGAGAATTTTCGGTTAAATCTATTCTAAGTCTTATTGATGATTCCCTTTTACCAAAGAAGGATGCCGCTACTCGGTGGGTTAATTTCATCCCTGTAAAGATTAACGTGTTTGCTTGGAGAGTCCGTTTGGATAAGTTGGCTACCCAGTTGAATCTTTCAATTAGAGGTTTGGATATTTCTTCGATTATATGTCCTCTTTGCAACAACTAAGTGGAATCCGCTTCTCATCTCTTCTTTGTGTGCCCTATGGCTCGTCAATTATGGAGGAAAGTTATGCATTGATGGGAGCTTGCACTACTACACAAACTGGTTTTTTCCCACGGTAAAATACGTGGGAAATCCCGTGGGTAAAGGCCTTTTTTCACGGATTTTCCACGGAATTATTCCGATGCAAAAACCCTCGTAGGTAAATATTTTCCCACTGATTTTCCCACCGAACGTTGACTATTTCCCACAGATTTCCCACGTTGTCTAGCAACCATTTTTCACATATATTCGACGTTTTTTTGCCACAGATTTCCCACAGTTATTTCCCACTGATTTCTCATGAATATTTACCCATTGATTTCCCACATTTTTTACCAACAATTTTCTACAAATTTCCTACTGTTTTATCACTAATTTCCCACAGAAAGATGTGAAAATTTTGTGATTAATCCGTGGGAAACACGTGGCTAAATTCCGTGGTATTCATATTATAATCGGAGATTTTCCGGAATCCAGAATCTATAAATATGAAAAACCAATATTTGAGACAATAAACCATTAATAAATCAATAAAATAAACAAATCCGGTAACCAAAATGCATAAATGTGTCGTCGATAGACATAAATCCGTAATCCAAAAGACATAGGGTAGCAACATGTTATCGGACAACGCAACATCGAAATTGTTTACGATATACAACCCAAAAGTTCCAACACAAAACCTAAGCCTAAATTAGACTAGCTCGGACCATGATCCGATTCAACAGTTCGGGGAGGATAATTCTGTGAAAAAGACTCCAACCTATCATTAAGTGTTTTATGCCAAGCTAATAAGTCAACTCCTCTTTGAGCCTCCGTGGCTGCCCTCTCATCTTCCATCCTTTTCTTCACATCATCGTTTTGCTTTTCAGAATTCGTATATCCTGTTACATCCAATTACACATTACTCCATTTGGATAACTCCATCAGATTTAATCTAAAGTCGATAATCCTTTTTAACATTTAATAAGAAATTATGAAGGTTGTTTGTATGTTGGAAAGGAAAGGTGAAAACAGAATGGGAACACTTAGGTTGTTTGTTTGACGCTATATGGGAAACAAATGGTAAATATGCCAGTCGCGATCCCCGGTTTATTGATTCTTCAAAAATATGTAAGAAAAGGGTGGTATGTTAAAACAGAGAATTAGTAGCAATGCGCGTTGCGGGGGCCTTATTTTTTGTTGTTATCGAATATTGTAAGGAATTTTAAGAAGTGGGTTTCATTGAAAGAATAAAGGGTTTAATGTTTATGATCATGTTTGTATGAGTAAATATTGGTTTGTTTTCCCCCCCCCCCCCCCCCCCCCCCCCCCCCCAATACCTTATAACAAAATCTTGATGCGAATGGTTAAATGTTTATTAGTAACTTAATTCGAATAACGCTATTGTTATATGTGCTGACCATCGTCACAATTTGTCTTAAATATGATTTTCATGTCTTGAATAAATCCGTGTATATGAAAACAGGGTAACCTGTACAAACTATTTTGTGCTCGACTTTGTAACTTTTCATAACTTTTCATGTGTTAGGATTCTGATGCAATATTATTATGTATTATGGAAGAACAAAAGGCCTAAAGGGACATAAGTTTTATGCGCAAGTACCATGTAATGATATAAGGAATTCTTTCTGGGTGTGATGCAACTTCCTTATTTCTAAAAGTGCATTGCTGAGGTATAGGCGTAGAACAGACACATTGAGTAGCCACAAACAGACACAAAATCCTAATGGGTTCCTTGTGTTTGGATCGAATATTTCTTAATAATTGTTAACAAGACTTCTACTATTTTTCTCGAAGGTCCACCGCAGCTAAGTGGCTAAAAAATAACATTAAACCAAACCTGTATACGACATATACTTAAACACCGTTTAAGCGAGGTTTCATAATGGGTTGGGTAGCGAAGTATTTAGAATATTTACAACGACTACAGACCAATACTTCTTAAAAGGAGCTAATTAGGTGGCTCATAAATATCAGCCTTTATTTTATTATTTACACCTGATGTTAAGCTAAACGAAGGTAAAAAAGAAGCAAATGGCCCAATTATGGTATTGGTCAAGTGGAATTGCTTACTTTTTTTCCTATTATGGTTATATTTTAGCTAATAAGCAGTTTGTAGTGTCAAGACATCTAACCTTCCCGTAAATCAAATTCTTCGGGTCGATCATCAGGAGCGCGTGGCCTGTGTTGTTCTTCCATAGCAGCCCGATTTCCTCACGAACCCTTCACCATCAGGCCCTTGGCACTTGCCATTTTGCTTGACATTTTTCCTGTTAAAATCAGTCCATAAATAACACTCAATTATTTCAATATTTAACAGTGAACTACTAAAAATGGCTAGTCGTAAAGAGGTATGCATACTTCCAATATGTTCACGTGACTTGTCATTCACCCATTTCAGCTCAACCACTTGAACCTCGCTTAAGCTTGAACACCCCATTTGACTCACCTACCTCATCCGGCTGGCCTGCTCAGTTGACCCATCTGACCCGGCTGATCAGTTTTCCTCAGCAAACCCATTACTTGACCTGCTCACAATTGAGAGCTAAAAATTAGCCATACGATCAATTATACATGGTCAAAATCAACACATATGGTATACTCATATAAACCCCAAATAAAAATACTTAAAATCAACAAAGTAGCTCAAAATCTCATATCAGAACATAATTTTGGATAATACTTCAAATTTATACACATAAGTACAAATACATAGAAATTTTACCCAAGGAGGATAAGTGGTACTTCGTGATGGCGAGGTAGCGAACTAGCATTCACAAACAGCACTACTAGTAAGTGTGTATTTCCACCACTCAACTGTGTAGTACAAATACATAGAAAGTTAAACTCTAGTAGTGTTGTTCCAATCAACTTTGTAAAACAGTCTTAATTAATCAATATAATAACATTAGCAAAGTCCAAATCAGACCAAAATTAATGTAACCATTACTTGAAATCATACAAAATTACATCCAAATAATAAACTAATTCAGCTAACAAATTTAAACACTATGACAAATAATTAATCATACTCTATAGCACAATAATCTTATAAGGATAGAAATAGAACTTGAGTCGGCCTCTAATGACGTATTGGGGCTCAAGCCCTATATTCAAACATTTTATATGCAATCGGTCCTTAGAATTTCGTGTTGATGACAGAAGTGATGGTGGGTGATGTTTACATACCTTTCTTATGATGATTTTGGAAGGAACTCCTGGAGAAGAATCAAAGATAAAATGGATTGGCTTTTTGGTATGTGGAGTTGCAAGTGAAAAAGCCAAAAAGGGGGCGGGAGTTAGAGGAGCAAGTGTTAGGGTTTTTAATTTTTAGGGAAAAAAGGAGCGGGAGATTGAAAATTCATTAATTTTGATGTTTAAGAATTTTAATTATCAAAAGAAAAGAAAAAGGAGTAAAATAATTACAAGAGTGAGGTTTAATTTAAAATGACTCGTGTTTAAGGTTGCCTGTAATGGTGAGCACAACAGGACCGAGGGAAACTTCATGACCAATTTATTGTAATAAGGAGATCGAGCACACCAACAAAAAATACCCCACAAAAACAATTATTCCGTAAATAACACATACTCGCACATAACAAAGAATGAGGACTCTGTCTTAAATAAGACCGAGCTTTGCATTCTTTAAACATGACTATGACCATGACCGACATTGTGTAATTAGGGGACGCGTCTAAAAAAGTTACATGACTGTGAGGACGACCAATGCATTACGAGTAGACTAAAGTCTTATAGTATTATCCTATATTGTAAACGAGTCAAGTTTTTTGTAAGTTATTTGAGCATGGATTCGTAAGAACTCGACTCTAGCTCCAGGTAAGTGAGCTCAAGCCAACCATAAGTTTGACTTGAAGTCGAACTGTGAGTTAAGATCGAGACGTATAAGGATAGATACAACTTCACATACGCATCAATTCTCGATCTAATGTTTCCTGTAAAACCTGGTGTCCTCATTAAGTTATATCGTCAAACGGGGATCTCGCTGGAGGTTGTCACTTAACACGAACAACTGATCTGACATGAAACTAGCATCGAATGTCGTACAAAGTAATAAGAATCATGTTAGTGTTTATAAATAAAAATTGTTGTGCAATGTCCCTTAGTTTCTACAAACCATTGTATGTATGGTTACACGTTCACGCATATACACGTCTGTATAGTTACATACAAAACATCTATCGATATAATGAATGTCATAAACGGACATGCAGAACACACACGTGTAAATATTCATACATATGTATTGATTTGTTACACACAAAGGTTATACCTAAATCAACATGTACACTTGTGATACTCACATAAATAGTTATGTTAATAAACAAACACATATAATATGAAACTACAAACACGCATGAAGACATACTAAGTAACTCATACATATGTGATGATTTGTTACACAAAATGTTATACCTAAACCAACACGTACACTTGCGCTACTCACATAAATAGTTACGTTATAATCAAACCACATTAATATGAAAACTACAAACATATGAAGAATTTCTACGGAACGTGGGAATGTGTAAGTAGGTAGATAAAAAGACGATATTTTTGTTGGAATTCTGTGGATTTTACACACGTATTTCCCACGGATTTTCAAATCGGTAGGTAATACTATAGGAAAATTACCCATGGAACTTTCCATGGACATAATTCGTTTTCTTTTACTTTTTATGTATGGTTACACGTTCGGCATATACCAAGTCTCGTATACTTACATACAAAAATCTATCGATACATTAAATGTCATAAAACAGACATGTGGAAACACCAACGTGTAGATTATTCATACATACGTAATGATTTGTTACACAAAAGGTTATACCTAAACCAACACGTACACTTGCGATACTCACATAAATAGTTACGTTAATAAACAAACACACGTAATATGAAACTACAAACACATATGAAGACATACTAAGTAAACGTGCGTATGTGTAAGTAGGCAGAACTAAGCACAATATTTTTGTGGGAAATCTGTGGGTATTTACACTTGTATTTCCCACGGATTTATCACTTGGTAGGTATCTGGGGGAAAATTTCCCAAAGGACTTTCACACGGAAATTATATTTTTCTTTAATTTTCTGATATGACAACGGTTAGGCATATACAAGTCAGTTATACTCTACATACAAAAAACATATCGATACAATGATTGTTATAAACCGGGGACATGTGAAAAACACGCGTGTAGATATTTCATACATACGTAATGGATGTGCTACACAAAGGTATACATAAACCAACACGTACACTTGCGGGGGGGGGGGTGGGGGGATTTTTTTTTTTGTTTTTTTAAAACCCTTTTTTATTTTTATAAACCCATAAATAGTTACGTTTATAAACAATCACAAAATAATATGAAATCTAAAAAACACATATATAGCATACTAATTAACGTGAGGAATGTGTTGTAGAAAAAAAATAAGAGATATTTTTGAGGGAAATAAGGTGGGTATTTTAACTGGTATTTCCCACGGATTTTTCAAATTGGCTAGGGGTAATCTGTGGGAAAATTACCCATGACTTCCCCGGACTAAATCGTTCCTTTTACCTTTTATGATTTGTTTAACACGTTCAGGATATAAAAGTCTGGATACTTAAATAAAAAACATCTATCGAACAATGAATGTCATAAACGAACATGTGAAACACACACACATGTAGATACTCATACATACGTAATGATTTGTTACACAAAAGGTTATACCTAAACCAACACGTACACTTGCGATACTAACATAAATAGTTACATTATAAAACAAACACATATAATATGGAATAAAAACACATTTTAGCATATAAGTAACGTGGGAATGTGTAAGTAGGTACAAAAATAAAGATGATATTTTTCTAGAAAATCTGTGGGTATTTACACAGTTATTTCCTACGGATTTATCAATTTGGTAGGTAATCTGTAGGAAACTACTCACGACTTTCCCACAGACATAATCGTTTTCTTTTACTTTTATGATATGGTTACACGTTCAGGCATATACAAGTTTCCGTATACTTACATACAAAACATCTATCGATACAATGAATGTCATAAACGGACATGTGGAACACACACATGTAGATATTCATACATACGTAATGATTTGTTACACAAAAGGTTATACCTAAACCAACACGTACACTTGCGATACTCACATGAATAGTTACGTTAATAAACAAACACATATAATATGAAACTAAAAACACATATATAGGCATACTAAGTAACGTGAGAATGTGTAAGTAGGCAGAAACATAAAGACGATATTTTTGTGGGAAATCTGTGGGTATTTACACACGTATTTCTCACAAATTTATCAACTTAGTGGGTAATCTGTAGGAAATTACCCATGACTTTCCCACGGACATAATCGTTTTCTTTTAATTTTACGATATGGTTACACGTTCAGGCATATACAAGTTTGTATACTTACATACAAAACATCTATCGATACAATGAATGTCATAAACGGACATGTGGAACACACACGTGTAGATATTCATACATACGTAATGATTTGTTACACAAAAGGTTATACCTAAACCAACACGTACGCTTGCGATACTCACATGAATAGTTACGTTAATAAACAAACACATATAATATGAAACTAAAAACACATATATATGCATACTAAGTAACGTGGAAATGTGTAACACTAGTACAAAAAGTAGATTTGGACACACATGGGCAAAATAGAACGACCACATATTTACATATTTATGTGGCTAAAGGTACCAAAATAGACAACATTTACTAATTAGCCACACACGAAAATTTCGATTGTGTGACCATTAGAGCTGTATTGCCACACAATCGAACATTATATGGCTAAAGGTAACTGGTAATATTATTTAGCCACATATTAATTTGGAACGCGTGACAAATACAAGTAAGCTTGAAGCATTAGTCACGATATACATATAAATAGTGACAAATATATGTTCACACTTGCGTACACTAAGAAAAAAAAAAAAAACAATGTGAACCAAATTGGCATAATGGTCGCATGAAGTAATATATATGTGTCAAATCATACATTCAAGTATATTGTCACACAATATTTTAAGGTTTACTACTTCTGCTCTCTTTCGCTAATTATTTGGCCCATATGAAATTGTGGGACGCGTGACAATGAAAGTAAGGTACAAAATGAAAAGTAAGGGTTGAAACATTAGTTCACGATATACATATAAAAATTGACAAATATAGTCACACAAACATAACATTCATGTGGCCATTGGATGAATAATAGTCACACAAAATACACTTTTACTTTACTTTAAACACCATATGGTCACACTTATTAACACTTTTGGCCACTTTATGCTTAATTGTATGTGACTAAATACCCAAAACAAACATGCTTTGTGTGACTAAATATTACAAAAGGCCACACAAACATAAAATTCATGTGACCATTGGATGATCAATAGTCACACAAAATACACATTTCTTCACTTTAAACAGCATATGGTCACACTTATTAACACTTTTGGCCACTTTATGCTTAATTGTATGTGACTAAATACCCAAAACAAACATGCTTTGTGTGACTAAATATTACAAAAGGCCACACAAACATAAAATTCATGTGGCCATTGGATGATCAATAGTCACACAAAATACACATTTCTTCACTTTAAACAGCATATGGTCACACTTATTAACACTTTTGGCCACTTTATGCTTAATTGTATGTGACTAAATACCCAAAACAAACATGCTTTGTGTGACTAAATATTACAAAAGGCCACACAAACATAAAATTCATGTGGCCATTGGATGAACAATAGTCACACAAAATACACTTTTACTTCACTTTAAACACCATATGGTCACACTTATTAACACTTTTGGCCACTTTATGCTTAATTGTATGTGACTAAATACCCAAAACAAACATGCTTTGTGTGACTAAATATTACAAAAGGCCACACAAACATAAAATTCATGTGGCCATTGGATGATCAATAGTCACACAAAATACACATTTCTTCACTTTAAACAGCATATGGTCACACTTATTAACACTTTTGGCCACTTTATGCTTAATTGTATGTGACTAAATACCCAAAACAAACATGCTTTGTGTGACTAAATATTACAAAAGGCCACACAAACATAAAATTCATGTGGCCATTGGATGATCAATAGTCACACAAAATACACATTTCTTCACTTTAAACAGCATATGGTCACACTTATTAACACTTTTGGCCACTTTATGCTTAATTGTATGTGACTAAATACCCAAAACAAACATGCTTTGTGTGACTAAATATTACAAAAAGCCACACAAACATAACATTCATGTGGCCATTGGATGAACAATAGTCACACAAAATACACTTTTACTTCACTTTAAACACCATATGGTCACACTTATTAACACTTTTGGCCACTTTATGCTTAATTGTATGTGACTAAATACCTAAAACAAACATGCTTTGTGTGACTAAATATTACAAAAGGCCACACAAACATAAACTTAATGTGGCTATTAGATGATCAATAGTCACACAAAATACACATTTCTTCCCTTTAAACAGCATATGGCTATTATTTAGAGCAAAATGTGAAATCGGATGTGACCAATATATTCATAACAAGAAAATAAAAAAGGATTTTACACCCCAACGAGAATCGAACCCGCGACCTCCCTTACGAAAGTCAAGCGGGTTACCATCTTGCCAGAGTAACCTATTCGTTAATGTAATGCATTTTCTTTGTAATATAGAAGTTTAAGGTTTATTGTTTTTTGCTAGTAGCTTAAAGAGTGCTTATAGAAACTACTTATTAAATCGTAGATTCTTCTCCCTCTGCTTATTTTCAACCTGTTTCACTTTTAATAAGGTTTTAATAAGTACTTTAGCCTGCAAATGCAATATGCAAGTGCAATGTGAAAATGCTTGCTTGCAAATACAAGCTGTAAATGCAATGTGCATATGCAATCTGCAAATGCAATGTGCAAATGGTTGCTTGCAAATGCAATATGCATATGCAAGCTGCAAATGCAATGTGCAAGCTGCAATAACACACAAACCAGATAATAAGCAGATTTAATAAGCAGTTTTAAAGCCGATAATAAGCAGTTTAATAAGCAAAATTAAGCAGTTTATTAGCAACTTCGTGACTCATCCGGGGCATCGCCCGGGTTTGAAAGCTTTGTATACAAACATATTAAGCAACCAGGAAGTAAAAAATTAATAGATAAAATGAAATCCTTCACAAGAGTATTTGCAGCAAAACAAAAGCTTTAAAAGGTTCTAAATAGTACACACATAAATCCATAAACAAGTACAAAAAAACAAATGTCTATATGCTTTAAAAGAAATGGTGCAATATGATAAAGGTA